>ML776589.1:883788-897434 GCA_009831015.1 Picea engelmannii | reverse complement strand
ACTTTTATGTTTGTAGGGTTCACAAACTAGTTTAGGACTAGGGCCTTGAATTAGGTTGGAGAGGAAACTCTTCAAGGCCATTCAAAACCAAACATTAGAGTCTGAGATAGGGAGTGTCTAAGTCCAGTTTCGTGGAAGTTATCCGCGACCCCCCTCTAACACAGGGGATAAACACAAGGTCGCATGTGTTAAGGTAGCGGAGATAACCCCTCCAAAGCCAGACCAATCGTAGTGGAGAACACATATCAAGGGCTTGTTTTGGGATTCCGTTGTTTGCATTTTCCATGGGGCTTCTTGGGTTTTGAATCCATTCGAAGTCCTCAGTTGTCTTTCAGACCATTTTCTCTCGATACCCTTGATAGGTTTCAGGCTTGATACCCTTCTCATTTTGGTCTACCCGACTTTCGACTGTACCCGCCTAGTGAGTGTTCGCATGCTGGCAACCTAGTTGCCAATATTTTTAGGGACATACACAGGCGACTGTGGGGGTATACCGTGGTACCTAGGATAGACATCAGGCCACACTTTGCAGATTATACCCAGAGGGTGCTTCCATGTTCAAGTTGCACTTGCACTGGTAAGTTGCTCTAGTGTTGGTTGTTGTAACTGTTCTTCCTAATAGTTTAGTGATTTCTTTTTTTATCTCTTAGGGGATTATTTTTAGTGTTTGTTACTTTTGAACATTTAGAATACATTATCATGTCTTGGATCTTCTCAGATAGTGGAGGATCCCAAGCTCCGCCAGTCACAAAGGCTTCTTGGCCTGTCGCCGGTTACACTGGAGCCACCCCCGCCACCATTAAGGCGGAAGCTAGACCAACAAGGGTCTTTTGAAGCAACCGGGTTACAAACCTTTGTGCCTGAACAACTCCTGGAGGAATCAACTGCCAATCTTGGCTCGGTTGAAACCCCAACCACTGATATCTTGGCACTGTTTATTGTACCAATCCAATTTCACGAACACTAGACAGTGCCTCACATAGCTATGGAAACAAACGTTGTTACTTCTTCTGGGAATTCTTCAATTCCCACCACAGTTACTACCACAGCAGAGTCATCTCCTAACTTACCATCGTCAGTCTGAGCCACCATGGTCTCGGCCACAACTACGTCACACAGTGGACCGAAACCATCTATGTCAGTGGCCACAACCCCCTTCACACCTAGTGAAAGAGGCCCTCTGTTCTCATACGGTATGCCTAGTTCGGGTACAAGTCCTGCACTAACCTACTCCACTCTACAAACTTTGGGTCTGGGGGCAGGGAGCTCTAATGCTCCTCTGCAAGGTCAACTTGGGGGCACTCCTGTCCCTTTCAATTCTTTTCCTTACGCAGGAGGTCATATCCCTCCTTCGTCCCCTTCGCTTGGTGGTCCGCATCAACAGTCCGTCGGGCAGCCTACACACACTAGTTTATTTGGAGCAGGGAGTCAAGGAACACCTGTGCACAGTATGCCGGTAGGTTCATCACCATTTTCTTGGAACGAGACGTTTGGTAAAAACACTTTCTCATCAACCGCTTTCCTGTCTAGGGGCAATCCCATTTTTGGACAATCTATTCATGCGCAGGGTACTATTCCTACGCAGGGGGCACATATAGCAGAACCTTGGAACTCAGGACAAGGATCCGTTCCCTCCTCTAGAATGTCGTTCTGGGGTAATTCTTTCCACAGTCAATGGAACCCTGGACAGACTACTATGCCTCTCCCATCAGGACCGCCATGGGGTAATCCTTCCCAAAGTCCTTCGAACACAATGCATGCCCAACACTCTATGTCCTTTATGGGAAATTAGCCGATGATGTCTCCATAGATGAAAAATCCTTACATTGGTTAGGGTCATGGATTCTACTAGAATCTGGGCTAGCAGCCAAACTTTTCCTGGCAACCTGGTGCTAGTCAAACTCCAGGACCCTTTTTCCCGGGTTATCAGCAACAACCCAAACTACCATTCCTGGCGACTTTACACTTGCCATATTTGACAAGGTTGTTAAATGATCCTATTTGTCATGATCCACGTTGGCCTCCTATGCCAACAAAGTTGCCTTCGGACATTCCAAAGTTTGAGGCCAATCCTAATGAAGATCCAGGTGATCATGTGACTACCTTCCATCTTTGGTGTTCATCTAAATCATTGAAAGATGACTCCATACAGTTGCGATTGTTTCAACGTACTCTTATCGGGAGTGCCACGAAATGGTACATCGAGCTCGATCGCTCAAGATACTCTTCTTTTGGCGAACTAGGGATGGCCTTCCTTAACCATTTCCAGTTACTTGTGAGATACGACGCTGGCACAGAGTTGTTTGCCAATTTCTAACAGACAACAATGGACCATATCTCTGATCATATCCGAGAGTGGAGACACCGAAAGAGTCTAATCAAAGTACCAGTCCCACTAGCATTCCTGCTTGAGTGGTTCCTTAAGTCTTTGGTCCCACAGTTATCCAAAGACGTCACAACCTTTGGAGTTTTCTCTGAAGAAGATTCCATCATGAGGGCTCAACAGTTTGAGCTCATCTATTCTCAGTTTGGTTTATAATACAACATCTTGCCAGATGCGCCATGTTCGATACTGGATAAAACTAGACAGAGAGCTAGACCACATGCTGATGGTATTGTTGGTTGAGCACAAACCAAGTCCGCTGAGCAATTGAAAAAATAGTTGCAACAGCTATCCATACAACACATAGCGGCCAACCAAACTACTTCTTTGGCTGCTCCCCCTACCCAAACGTTGGAAGTACACTTCGTGTAGTTGACTAACCCAAAGGCCACCCAACAGCCTGAAGGGAAGAAAAAACAATGAAATAAGGGTAAGGGGGATAAAAAACCCATTGATAATGTTGGTGGGGACACCACGGAAAAATGGAAGGCGAGGTATTCATGCAACTTGTGTGTGGAAGACCACTCAACCCATATTTGTCCTCGACTTGTAGAAGCCCAAAAGTTTGTCACACAACAACAACAGGTAGTGTTGACTAATGCCTTTCAACATGGGAAAAATTTAACTCAAGCCTCTACAAGCACAGAAGGGGACATCCAAGAAACCTTCCCTCCTCCAAACAATCCCTCATCCACAAACGTATATATGGTTAGGGGTGATGCTTTCATAATGACTAGAGCACATGACTATAGTAAACCAAGCGCTTTTGAGAAGGGTAAAGAAGTTGATCTCCCATCTCTTCCTCTACAGATCGAGAAGACATTGGGAGAAATAATGACATGCATTCCAAAGGGTTCATTTATGAAAGCTTCTCACAACCCAAATGCAAGGGCCATCCAAAATTACTCTGTGGTGGAGGATTTATCACAAACCCCTTGTGCGATGTCTACTTTGGAGGTCCTCCAAAGCTGCCCTGCTCAGAGGAAAGCCTTGTTAGCCACTTTGGGCTCTACTGAGACTTGTAATCTGGGTACCATCATGTTAGATACAACCGATTTAAAACCTTGTCTGCCTTACCACGTAGAGTTTCAGATAGTAGTGGCTCATCCCACGAAAACGTTTACACGGAATATCTTCCACACTGTGGTTGACGAGGCCGCATCGACATGCATTATGTCGTTATCATGTTGGAAGGCCATTGGCCAACCTGCTTTGTCTCCATCACCTACTCTCCTCACTACTTTCAACGGTCATTCTTTCCAACCACATGGCATCGTTCCTTCTTTCCCTATCCAGTTAAGAGGGAAAATTGTGTGTGTCGAAGTAGAGGTAGTCGATGCTCCCCTTGACTATAACCTCTTGTTAGGATGGAGTTGGACTTATGCTATGCAAGCTGTGGTTGCTACAGTTTTATGGGTCTTGTTGTTTCCACACGAGGACTGGATAGTGACCATCGATCAACTGTCTTTCTCCAGACCTGACCCAGCTTTGGGGGCATCCATGGTCCCCATGATTGTTAATCCTCAATGAGGTGTTGTTAACGTAGGAGTTGGTTTGTGCCCATCCTTGATGGGTACCTTCAATTACCCACCTCCTCATGACGATGTCAAATTTATATCTAATCACCATAAGTTTGAGATTTTTCAAGTTTTGTCATTCCGCATGACTTACTTTGAGGATCCTTGGATTCTTCCTTCCCCATCAGCCACGATGAATGAGACAGGGCACCTCGGCATGTCCATGCCCTTGTATGTTGCTGAGGTAGCATACTCTTTAGTCCAGCAAACTTCAACTAATCCTGATCTGAATCCTGCACAAGAGTTAGATCCACTTCTAGAGCCTATTTGGGCTCATGTTTCTCTCGCTAACGTTGATTCGTTAGAATTAGTCTTGCCTTCAGATGAAGCAGTAATCGAAGCAATGACTAGTTTGGACAAACCTTGGGAAGATCTTCATCACAGATCATATTTTCTCCCAGAGTTAAGCCGAATCGAAGCAGGAGAATTCACCGTTACCATGACGGGAGATCAACGATGTCCTATTAATCTCTTAGCTATGTAGGAAATTTATGTTAAGGGTAATATGGCAACTATCGCTGAAACTATACCCATCAACATCTCCCGAAACCCTGGCATCATGGAGAATGTCTTCGTCAGAGCGGATTTCTCCCCCGAAGAGATTCAAATTTACACGGATCTTTTCAAAGAATTCCGCGACATTTTTGCTTGGTCTTATGAGGAAATAACAGGTATCGATCCGAAAATAGTTGAACATGAAATCACAACGTATCCTGATGGCAAGCCTGTTTGACAAAAACTTCGTCCAGTCAATCCTAAGAAAGAAACAACCATCAAGATTGAGGTTGAGAAATTGTTAAAGGTAGGTTTCATTTATCCTATTCATTTGACTCAATGGGTGTCAAACCCTGTGTTGGTCAATAAAAAACAAGGCACGATTCATGTATGTACCAATTTCCATGATTTCAACAAGGCATGTCCCAAAGATAATTTTCCAACACCATTCATTGACTAGATCATTGATGAATGTGCCGGTTGTGATTCCTTTTTGTTCATGGATGGTTTTTTGGGAGATAATCAAATCCAAATCAAACCTGAGGACCAACACAAAATGACATTCATTTGTCCGTGGGGTACATTCGCATATCGTAAGATGCCTTTTGGACTTAAAAATGATGGAGCCACATTCCAACGGGCCATGTCTTTTGCTTTTCATTACCTCAAACATATATTCAAGGCCTATCTAGATGATTTAGCATCACGCTCTCGCAAGTGAACGGATCATCCCACGCACCTTAGGATAATCTTCGAACACTGTCACTACGTCAGGATTCTCTTGAATCCAAACAAGTGCAACTTTTGCGTAACGTCAGGATGTTTATTAGGTTTCATCGTATCAACAACAGGGGTCATGGTCGATCCTCTTAAGGTGGAGCCAATAATCCAGTTTCACCCCCCACGCACAATCTTACAACTTCAGAGTCTACAAGGCAAGGCGAACTTTTTATGACACTTCATCGCCAACTATGCCGAAATCACCAAGGGATTTATGCATTTACTAAAGAAATATGTTCCTTTTTTCTAGGATGAAGCCACTCAACGCTCTTTTGGTGCATTAAAACACACCCTCACAACCGCACCTCTTCTATGGCCACCTAACTATAACAAAGATTTTTTATTATATCTGGTTGCCGTAGAGTCAACCATAGGCATGGTTTTAGTTTAGGAAGATGATTTGTTTTCAGAATACATGATCTATTACCTGAGCCGAGGCCTCGTAGGACCTGAACTCAATTATTCTCATATCGAAAAACTTGTGTTGGCAGCAGTTCATGTTGTTCAACGGTTCCATCACTATGGTCTATTTTGCAAGACCACCGTCATTGCTGTCATGAATCCATTCCAGTACATGTTGAAACGATGAGTTATAGGCGGAAAAATCAGTAGATGGATAGTCATCCTCCAAGAATTTGACTTAGAATTCGTTTCAGCAAAGTCCAAGAAGTCATTGGTCTTCGTAGAGCTTATTTCAGAACTTCTGGTTGAGTCAGCTGACATTGTGCCTGAGGAATCGCCTATCCAGGGGGATATGTTTTTTATTGCATCTTCAGACCCCTGGTATGAAGATATACTTATCTATCTCCAGACTTTGAAGTGACCCACCTCTGCTTCTCGTGACGAGCGTCGATGGATATGCCATCAGGATAAGAATTATCTCATACTTGATGATAAGTTGTATCAGAGAGGTGTAGACTGCATCTTTCATCAATGTCTCACTCATGAGGAGGCCATCATAGTGCTCAACGATTTCCATATTGGAGCTTGTGGCGGTCATTTATTTGGGTTGGCAACAACCCAAAATATTCTACGAGCAGGTTACTTATGGCCGACGCTTATCAAAGATTGTATCAAATCGGTCAAGAAGTGCCATCCGTGCCAAATCTTCTCTCGGAAGATGAGGGCACATCCCGCTCCTATGTTTCTTGTCATCACAGTTGGTCCCTTCACTAAGTGGGGGATTGATTACACTACATGAAACCCCCCGTCAGCAAGGGGGCACCACTATATCATTGTAGTTGTCAACTACTTCACTAAGTGGGTCAAAGCTATGCCAATGTTTAAAGATGATGGAGAGACTGCAACTCTCTTCTTATTCAAACAGATCATAGCAAGGTTCGACGTCCCGAGAGAGATTGTCACTGACCATGGCAGTCACTTTCAGAGCCAAATGATGACAAAATTAATATCAAATGTTGGGTTATGGTAGGAACATTCATCACCTTATTACCCCCAAGCCAATGGGTAGGTGGAAGCTGTAAACAAAACTCTTAAGACTATTCTACAACAAGCTATCAACTTAGCCAAGTCAAATTGGCATTTGATGTTATACTCGACATTATGGGCTTACCGAACATCTATTAAGACTGCAATCGGTTTCTCACCTTTTCAACTTGTTTATGGGATAGAGGCAGTCTTGCCCATCGAATGTCAAATCCCATCTCTGAAATTGGCAGTACAGTTATTGCCAGACACTTCTCCACTTGAAGAACGGTTAGTACACCTTGAGCAGCATCGTGATGTGGCCTTGGATAATGAGGCTCACAAACATAAGGTCAAGTGTCAATATGATAGGTCCATTCATCCTCGGATTTTCTTTGAAGGAGACCTTGTCCTGGTCTATGAACAAGACAAGGACCCCCTGGGGGCAGGAAAGTTTAAACCCATGTGGTTCGGACCCTTCATTATAAAAGAGGTATTAAGAAAGGGCGCTTATCGTTTGGTTGATTTTGAAGGGAATGCTTTGGCAGAGCCTAGAAATGGGCTCTACCTCAAGAATTATTACTCATAGATAGGTCACTGTGGGTAACTTTTTGTAACATATGTATAGTCTTTGTACTATTACTTTTTAAGTTTCTTTTAAAGTGTTATGGATGTGTCATTGATGTTATCTTTCGTCAATATGGTAGATGTCAAGTGAGTCTGAGGTGTTCGTTGGGTATGCATACGATGCTAGTCGACACATGCGGAGGCTTGCCTCTGCAGCTTGGGTAATCTTTACACCTCAGGGTCAGTTGTTATCTTCTGGAGGTATATTCTTAGGTGATACCAAAAATAATGTCACCAAGTATAGTGCAGTTATTGAGTTGCTTTGTGACGCCTTTTCATTGGGTATCTCTCATCTCCGGGTCTATCTCGATGCTCAACTGGTTGTGTCGCAGCTAAACAGAGTATACCAGGTTCATGATCCAACTTTACACCGATGATTCCTTAGGGTGCATATCTTAGAACGAAACTTCAATTATATTACATATTTTCATGTTCCTAGGAGATTAAACCAAATTACAGATACTCTAGCTAATCAAATTTTAGATTAGCATCTTGCCCACATATAAAAGAACATGGACATAAACATGTAAATACATTTTTGCACACAGAATCCATAAGGCACAGAAAAGATAAAAACCATATATAAACATCATAAAATAACCAGAGTACATAGATGGACGCAAGCGCCTCAAAAATGGGAATAGTAACGAGTCACTGGGCTTATGCCCTCAAAAAATATATACAAGTGGGTGCTCCTGTCACATAAAAAGTCTAAGTCTGTTCAGGGCCTATGGGCCCTGTTATAATCATCCAACGCATGGGATAAATGCCTAAACAATCGGACCCATGTCCGAGGTGCCCCCACAACATGAGGCTGCATGGATGGCAGCAGGTCCTCTATCTCTGCCATTGGGACTGTGCGAGTGAGCGGAGTGAAGTTCTGCTCAACTCATCTAAGGACCCTCTCGGCCTCTCCGGCTAGAAGGTTCCCTGCTACTATTTCTCCCCCAGCGGTGGCAGCTGCGGATTCTAGCCATGGATGACGGCTGTTCCGTGCATAATCGGTAGGTTGCACGGGGCCCACATCTGCATGCAACAAACTTTTACCCGTCAAATACTCTGGCATACAAAAATAATGGTATATATAACAAAAAGACATAAAAATTACATATGCAAACAAAAAAAACTACAAATGTGGAGACTTACCCATCTCCCCTCGCTCCTCACCAAGAGGCATGGGTATCTCAGGATCTCTAGAGAAATCTATCCCTGCATACGGGTAGTCCTCAATCACAGGGATCTGTCGTGACAACCAAGCAAAGAAATCATCGTTGAAGGACTCAACAGTCCTTCCACCACCCTGTCGCGGCAGTAATACTGCCCATCTACACACTACAGGGAAAGAGGCTTGACGTCCTCGTACTACAACTCGAGGACTGAAACTCATAACTCTTTCAAAAAAGAACAAACACAAGATGGTCCCGAACCTGAAGTTCCTCTATGTCCGCTGATGGCAATCTGTCAATTGCCTCTTCATGCACTCGAGTAGTGTGGTACTCCAATCAAAAATTTGTGCATTCATGCACTAGATAGCATAGTTCATTTGTGCGCGCAAAGCCTGATGCACGGTTGTTGAGCCGGTAATCTGCCCAATCAGTAACAATATAGTTTGCAGTGCTAAGTTAGTAATCTTGCTAATGGGTACCTGGGAGCCCACACGGTCAGTCCTAGCCTCACAATGCTCAGCTATCAATTCCAAGATCTTGCTCGGCCCCACAGGAAAAGTATGGAAGTTGACTAGTTCCCCTCTCCTTGAGAGGCCAGTCAGAAAGTAGATATCCTCGGTGGTGGGGACAAATGATTGCCCCTCTAGCATAAATGCCTCTGCATCAGGGTGCTAGTAGTCAATCAAGGCATTCAGTAGCCTTGGTTGTGCACGCATAAATGGACATAGAAATAATTTGAGTAAACCGCATTGCATTAACATGACCACGACATTCAGATCTGCTGCAACCAACTCACTGATTGCCTCAAGCTCCCTTTCCCTCCACTGGACATACATCCTACCAACACAACCAGGTAAAGGAGGGTCAGTACTTACTTTTAGTTTTCTTTTTCATCATAAAAAGGGGGTACACGTGGGTTGTAGAGGTGATAGTCGTGTGTACATGCGGGCAGACTTTACTCTGCCCGAATGTACACGCGGCCTGTCTAGAGACAACCCGCGTGTACCTAGGGCCGACCTTTTTAAGGTCGACGCCCACCCAAAAAATAAACTAAATAATGAAATTGAAGTATTAAATAGCTAGATAAGGGAGTTTTTACTTACTTGGTCCAAGCAGAAGTTCGTTTCGTCCATTGTAGCTCCCGGAATCACTATTTTTGGCAAAGGAGGTCTTTTGGCTCCAGAGTCAATTTCCAAATCAGCAATGGTGATAATGAGCTGCCAACTTCTATTTATAGACTTGTTGGCCTCTTTTTGTCACTTTTTTGGCCTCCCTTATTAGTTTCTTTATACCAAAAACCATTTAGAGTGATCCAGGAGTTATATGGGAGGGATTTGATCGTGTATTGGGACAATTGTTTTTTGAGTTTTGAGAAAATATTGACGGTCAATAAATTTATTTTTTTTCAAAAATCAACTTGAGCATATAGGTTAGGTTACCACCCCAACTTTTGCATCTCGTTGTCTTTTTCTTCTGCTATAGGATCGATCCCATCAGGTTGTCACACAAAACTTTCATATCTACTCTAGAAGTGTCGCAACTTGGTGGTAGAGCTTACTAGAACATGGATGCCCTAGGTAGGTCCTAGTTGCATTATGGTGTCCATGTCGTTTCTAAAAACACTGGGCTTGGGAGTTTGTATAGTCTTTCCTGAATACGATTTTGAGCCTCATTTGCATGAGTCTTTTTCACTCTTTTCCTCACCCTCAGGACTCCCAAAAAATAATGGGTCTCCTTTTAAGCCCTTTTCAGACCCTCTAAAAATGAAAAGATTGTTGAGCGTTCTTGTGGCCTTTCACGCTCGTTAAACTGAAATTTGAAGTCACGTCTGTCCGACGGTAGTTTACCCCTTTTTTGGTTCGGATGGTCAGTTGTACGAACAAAGGTATACTCTATCGAATTCCCATTCTTTAGAAGAGTACTCTCAGGTATAATTTTATTCCTTTTTCGGGCTTGAGGGACTAAATTTACAAAAAAGAAACCCCCACGGAGTCCATAGTTAAGCTCTTTTCAGACTCCCTAAAATTGAAAAGATCGCCGAGTGACCTTATTATTTCACACTCGTTAAATTGGTCTAGAAGAATATTTCTGACAGAGTCCATAGTTAAGCTTTTTTCAGACTCCTTAAAAGTGAAAAAATTGCCGAGTGATCTTGTCCTTGTCACACTCGTTAAAATGGTTTTGAATTGACGTCTAATCAATGCTAGTTTATCCCTTTTTCAAACCGACTATACTATTGTTGAAAAAGGTACCCAACATAGTCTCCTTTTATGCTTTTTCAGACTCTCTAAATATGAAAAACCATCGATCTTACCTTCTCTGGGCTCATTAAACTTACATTGAAGGACATTACCATTGTGTGTTCTATCAACCGCATTTTCATACCTTATCCACCAGCCTTATGATAGTTTGTTTCTTCATCTTAACACCTTTGGTTTCCAGAGGATTTTCCTCGAGTATCATTTTACCATAACATTAGTCTTGTCCTTGTGCCTTGAGCTTGTATGTTTGCAGTACTCATTCCTCAATTGTAACGTAATATTCCTTTATTCTTTTTCCAAAATTATCGAAAAGAACAAAAAAATCAAATATACCCCAAAAAGAGGATGGGAAAAGTATTTTCTTTATTGGCAGCATAATGAGTCTCCCTTGGATAAAGCACATCTTTCCATTTGATCATCAGGCTATGGGATGTAGTACGACCTTAGGAATCTTTTCTCGCTATGAAGAGTGGTGTCCTCCACCGTTTGGTTATTCTTCCAAACATATGGAGAGTTTGCGTTGCCTCCTTCGTAGACTTATGATTAACATATATGCTTCCTAAGTCTTATCATTTGTCATGCTATTTTCCAAGGGAAGTTTGTCACTAAGCCTGAGTCAGCCCCTCTGCAATATGTCTCTTGTCCACATACCTGGCCATCTTGAATGTACAATCAATTCCTTGTTCGAAATCAATGAAGCCTTCAGTCTAATCATCAATATTATCAAGTCCATAACCGACGAGCCGTCGAAGACCTCTGGGTAGTGCATTCGTACACTCATATTACACTCCTACCCAAGTTTAAGAAGATTTTGAAGTTGTTTCTTGAGTTCTGAAGTCCAACCATCAGGCCGAATTATCTTCTAGAAGATGGATACTCTATATGTATATCTTTCTGATTTCAAGATGTAGCTCCACTGTGTATTGTTAGCGGCTACTCTTTATAGTTATTTGACATGGATCTACAGTGTATTTGATTGGTAGCCATGGTTCTATTTTATCCCGAGCATGGGTATGCCCACCTCGGTGAGACATTTGTTATTTTGCAGATGGCACCTCCTGGTTCCTGATCCTTGGGCTCAATCATTCGGCACATCAGTAAAGATTGGTAATGTATTTTAGCCATCAGATGCTATTCTGACCTCACACATTAGGGGGCATCTGTTATAACCCTAAATTTCACCACACATGCTTACATGGCATCAGGCCAATTCATATCCCTTCTTTGCCAAAACTCTGTTGAACAACTCTTTGAAAATCCTCTTGTGTCAAGGCCCACATGCCCTAACCCATTATTTCACGCGTGTGCATGCTGGTTGACTCACAATAGACTGCGTGTACCTAACAAGGCATGAAAAAGGGAAAGTTGCCAATGAAACAAAAAGCTATGGGTCATTTAACTGAAACTCCCAACCATGCATGGCCGAGGGTTCATCCAAAACCCTAGCTCCTTCTATCCTATAAAAGAAGGGGTAGGGGTACCATTTGGAAGAGGAAAAAATATAGCAAAGAAACTCTGCCCATTTACGTAATCCATTGTCCCAACCCTTTAGCCTTTCCTCATGCCAAAGGAGATTTAACGCAAAGCAGTTGAAGGACAGAAGAAGAGGAGCCCAGGATCAGGTTCAAGGAGTGGTGGTCGGTCTTAGATTTTTTGTAAGTTGATTCACTTTCAGTAATAAAAAGAATACTTTTCCCATCCCAATGCATGAATTATCTATGGTTTGATTAATTTATGCTTGATTTCTAACCCTTGAGTATATAAGTAGCATGCATGCATAGTTGTTGTTTGTCTTGAGTGTAGGTCATCTATGGAAGGAGAAGTGCAAGCAAGTAATCAAAGAGCAACGAAAGATCTACATCGAACACCGATAATAAGGTTGGTGGTCCTTTTCCATGAATTTACTGTGAAAAAGGGGTTTAAATATTGGGTTGTAGGTAAAAAAGTAGTTTCTATTCAGTCAAAATCTGCATGCAAGTCTGACCCTAGTTTGCTAGTCTGTAGGGTGTTTTTCCCAACAACAAGTATCCCTTGACTCTACTAAGTTTCCATCTCTATTGTAGGTCAAGGTCTAAATTATATGTAGGGACTTCTCCCTCTGAGTCTCATAAAATGTTTTCCTCCCTGTCATGTGAAAAATGGCTCCCTCTGAACCTATAAGATCCTTTGACTATGTTCTAGTGTCATATCTCTTCAAGATGTTCTTGGTGCCAGTACCAAGTTTAATATGAAAAGATGAGTCAGAATTCTTGAGCTCATGTGTCAAGGATAATGGCTCAAATAAAATATAAGGAATCTCGAAAAGAGATTTCTGTGGGGTTCCCAAAATGTGAAAAAATACCCCAACTATCAAGATAAAATTGATGGAATCCTTAACCAATAAAATAACCCAAGGTCACATGTTGTATTTCATATCAGAGAAAAATAGACCAGCATACTGCTAGGTTTTTGAACCAGGGAGAAAGACCTTGCTTACATCAATTTTAAAAATTATGTGCTGAGATCACAACTTCCTTGGTCATGTAACCAAAAACAATTTAGGTTCTGATAGTACTCCTTTAAGACATGGTTCATAAACATGATAGAGGGATGATCAAATTTCTTCTTATTGCCTTTAATAGTCACATAATTGTTTCAAATGTAGTGATTAAATGCAAATGGTACATAACTGAAATTACCTTGAACTTGCTTGGTCTAAGGACACACACTGAGCTTTGCAGCCAAATACCAGTCGTGGCTATCTGTGGCATCTTTGTTGTATGCAGTAATTGTTAGTTCAAGTAACTTTCTGATCTAGATGGATATCGGTGGCCACCCACCTTTCCAACTGGCTCAAAACAGTTTTCTGACATTTTTGGCAATTTACTATTTTTAGCAGTTTTTCGGGTCCTGAACTTCTGGAGCCGTTTTGAGGCCCTAAACGACGCTTTTT
>ML776589.1:856578-878331 GCA_009831015.1 Picea engelmannii | reverse complement strand
CCAAAAATAAAGAACACTAACCTCCATGGATGATTTTAGGGGATAAATTTCTCTCATGGGCTAATTTTCCATGGTTTTTCCAAAAATGAGATTCACTATTTTAAAAATGATTCACCCAAATTCTATAGGATAAAATTATTTTACCTTAAAAATCGCCAAACTTTTATAAAAACTATATAAAATCCTTAGAAATTTGAATTTTTTTACAAAAATATTGCCAAACATTTATAGTTGGCATATGAAGGATTAGTAAGATTCGCCAAAGTTTCTACATTTAAAAAAAAAATCCATCCTTAAAATCATCCCTACTAGCCTCCAGATTCTCCTAACATGAAATTTCTCTCAACTAGAATTTGTCACTTCACCAATAAACAAGTTTATTTGACATCCAAGATTGCATTTCATAAGTGTACAAGAGAATAAATAAGATAGTCTTTCATTGTCCCCGACTGAGCCCATTCTTTTAGACTTTTTCTAAATAACATGTTTATTAACATTGTAGGCAATCAATTTGAGTTAATGAATACATGCTCTAAATATGGAATCAACACCCTGGCATCCACATTTAGAAAATGAGTTAAATTAAATGTGACTGCCTTCTATTTGTGTTGTTACTGTCAAACCAAAAGGTGTCATCTGTCAAGAACCAATGGTTTCCTTTCTGGTTAAATTTAAAAATTCATCAAGGATGATTAAGATGCAAATTCTCAATTATTCAACGGGAGTACATAGATCATCTATTCTCTTCTCCAATCAGATTCATTTGAAACTAAGCACCCAAAGTAAGTCTTAGCAGAAAGCATATCATCCTCCCCCTAAGCAATCTAAAGTGACCAACTGTGAGGAGCTTGCACAACACTTGTTCTGATAAAATTATTTTTTAGAAGTACATTAAAGATGATGGAAACAAGATTAATCAATGGTTGGTGGTATCCTATATCTTTCAATAGATAGGGAAACGTTTTTTGTAACTAGTTGTGGAAGTATCCAACAGTAGAGAGTAATTCCAAGAAGAGACAACCCTTGAATTTGGGTGTGTAACCTACACCATCTCAACGGTTTTAAATGTTGAAGATATATGTTACAGTTATAACCATTAAACAGTTTTGGCTTGATTTCTAGCATTCAAATTCATTGCTTTCATGAATATCTGTGTACCTACAAACTAGAGACAACTAATATAGAAAATAAATACTTCTGAAATACACAGACCATTGGGTAACAAATACCATGGTTCCTAGAGATGTTTACTATGAAGCTATCATGGAATATATTGCTCATAATATAAGCGCTATCATAGGCTAACATGACAAACACAACATTGAAAAAGGAAGGCCATTTACTAACCCATTCTATCTTTCTTGAAAAAGGGACCCATGTTGCACATGGCACTCCATGTGTCCACCACTAAGTACATAAAGTAGAAACTTAAAACAATAAGAAACAACCTTCAGAAAGCAATTCAAACACTGAAAATAGGTGCCCTTACAAGTACTCTTAAGAATAGAGCAACTTGATTTTGTTGATCTGTAAACCCTATGAAATGGATCTACGCAGACTCAAGTGTGCAAGTCTTGACCTCCTTCCATGCCCTAAGCTTTGATACCATGTTATAATTAGGGAAAGAAAAAAAATTATTCTTTTTCAAAAAATCTGTAACTAAGATCAACAAGTACACATTAAATTTAAGTAGATTTGAACTTCAAAACTATTTAGATCTAAACTAAAAATATTTCTGGACATGAACAGTATATAGATATATTATTTAAAACATTTATGAGTAGGCAAATAAAATTCTGAATCAAATCTGAACTAGATAGAAGATAGATCTATGCTTTAAACAATTCTGAGTAAGAAAAAAAAGATCTGAGTCACATCTGAACAATAGATATACATCTGGACATGTATAGTAGATAGATCTATGCTTTAAACAATTCTGACTAAGAAAAACAAGATCTGAGTCAAATTTGAATAGTAGATATAAATCTGGACATGTATAGTAGATAGATCTATTCTAGGTAAACAATAGATATAGTAGACCAAGAGCCCCAAACATCTACTAGGGGCCCTCACAAGGGTTTTTTTTGCTTGGTCCTAGACCAAGAACCCCAGTCATCTACTAGGGGCCCTCACAAGGGTCTTTTTCCATGGATCTAACTTCTTGGTCCAAGACCAAGAACCCCAATTGAGTACTGGGGGCCCTAGTCCACAACTAGGGTCTTAAGTCATCCTCTAGGGAGAATGGCTCTTATAGCTGCATTAAATTCAACAACAGGTTATCTCACCATTTTCAAAATAACCTTTTTTCTACAATGATTCATATCGTGACATTGGGAGGCCATTGAGGAAACATATACAAGTATCTGTGGTACAAATTTAAGCTTGTGGGTCATTGTATTTTTGGAGTTACACTCCATGGAAAATAGGGTTTGTGGCTAGTCCTGAAACTAGTCTAAAACAAGTGTTTCGGGTAAAAATGTCATAACTTCTTCATAACAGATACAAATTCAGTAAGACAAAATGTGTTGGTTAGAGTACATTCTATAGTATCCTTTGTACAATTTTCATATCCACACAACAAATAGTCTGTGCGGAGCACGCTCTACAAGTCCACTCTCTAGAATAAGCCAAAATTCAACAAGGTATGCCATTTTTTTCTATAACTCCTTTTATGAGAGGTTCCAAGTAGTGAAACCTGGAGGAATTGCATAAAACACATTGAATAACATTTTGTACTATTTTCAAATATTTATTCACTATAGGTACATATTTATGATTATTTCAAGTTAGGGTTGTTGACTAATCCAAAACTAGTCATATGAGACTAAAGTAAAGTTTTATGAAAATGCTAGCCTCTTGTTGTTAAAGTTAAGGAAGGTTTGCATGTATGTGATCATATACACTAGGTGAATTACAGAGATACAAATCAGATTTGGATGATGAAATTGGTGAGGGATTTTGGTTGAAGTACATGTTGGGTACATGGTTGAGACAAGTAGTTGATGAGTTGACACATACATGAGGTGTATAGTTGATGATGCTGGTACATATTGATGAGTCGTAGTTGATGAGTAGTTGATACATGATTGGTACATACTTGGCACATGGTTGGAGGCACTTGTTAGTAGTATTTTTGACACATGGTTTATGGATGATGTAACATACTTGTATTGGTATATTATTAGAAGCACATATTGATCTTGGTGATGATTATGAGTTGTTGTGTAATGCTTGGTTGATGCACATCTTTGAGAGTTGTCTTGGTGATTTATATTGGTGAGTAGATCTGATTTGGTTGACAATATTGATGAGACAGGTTGTTGTGACTGGTTTTTTGGACATGTTTTTTTGACAGGTTATTCATATAGGTTTGGTGCATGGTACATGTTGGTACATGCTTGGTACAGATTGAGGTACATGTTGGTGCATGCTTGATGCACTTGTTTATGGTACAGGTTGATTACAATTTTAGGTACAGGTTGATGCATGGTTTAGGTTATTGGTACAGTTTGTTTGGTGTAGATTGATTGGTACATGTTTACAACATTATACCTCACAGTGATAGTGTGACAGTGGTTCCATCATTCTACTTATACATCAAGGTGATTGGACGAGGCAAGGACATGTGGTTTTAGCCACCTTTTGGTTGTAGCCGGAAAACATAGGGGGTCGTAGCCTCCTTCTGGTTGTAGCCATAGAATTGGGGAGTTGGATATTTCCTCATGTTGTAGCCTAAGAAAATAGGGGGTTGGAGCCTCCTTCCAGTTGCAGCTAAAAAACAAAGGAAGTTAGTGCTTCCAATGAATGTAATTCCTAAATACATATAAGAAAAATAATTTTGTGGTTTTCTCACACTTTAGGTTTCCACATAAAACACTGGTGTAATGTGTATGTGTTTGATTGCTCATTTGTTCATTGTTTATTTACTCTACAACTATTGGATGATAATGCTAAATTGATATAACACTTTCATTTTATGGTGAAAAAGGATTAAATTTCTCTATTACTGATTCACCCCCCCTCTCAGTAATCCAATAGGGGAATCTTCTTATGTACCTAGGAGGACATGGAAGCCTAGGAATCATTCTACCTACTAGGATCTACCACCTCAAGTTCCACCTTATTATCAACAACCACAATAGTGGAACTCACCAAATTGGCAAAACTGATCTCCATAGTATGCTTCACACCACCCTTGGATACAAGGATGGAGAGGAGGGCATACCTAAGGAAACACTCAGGTTTCTCCTGTTCCTATTCCCACTCATCGTTACCCATAGTTTCCACCGAACATCCAACAATTTTTTCCAGGTTTTGTTCCCCCACCTTTACCTCATATTCCAAAACAACCTCAACAATTTCAAAATACAAGCTCCCCAAGACCAAGATTATTACCATCACAATCGATGCCTAACCTGAATAAAAAACCAACTCAACCTCTTCACAGTATTGAGCCGCAAACCTTCCCGAAATTTGTTATTTCTCCTATTCCACTACATGAGATTCAACTAAGATCGGGAAAAGTTATGGATAGACAGAGTCCTTCATTAGTCATCCGGGAAGAAGAAGAAAATGAAACTACCGAACAACCCACAGATGAAAATAAGTAGGAAGATGTTATCATTCTGAAAGACCAGGAACAAAATCATCCCCAAAGTGAATCTTCACATTAAAAAATCCCCTCCTTATCCATAGAGATTAACATTTGAGAAACCAACGATTCAACTAGAATTTCACATTTTAAATGAATTAAAGAATATCTGTGTCAAAATTTCCATGTTACAAGCCATAAAGGACATTCCAGTTTACATTAAGGTGGTCAAGAAATTGTGTATAAAGAAACCAATTAGGAAATAGAAAGATCCTCCAACAATACATTTGATATAAGAATTGTCTGAATACATATCGGAGAAGCCTAGGGTCACAAAGTATGCAAACCCAGGGAACCCCATAGTAACAATAACCATTAATAAGGTTCCCATCGGAATTACTATCATAGACTTGGCGGAAACCATTAATGTTATGAATGTTACTACCTTAGAGGAATTACAATTGAAGTCCCTCCTTAAACCTACCCCAACTATTTTGGAATTAGTAGATAAGAAAAAAATTATACCTGAAGGAATATTGGATGATATCATAGTCGCACTAACATCATGGGAATATATAGTAGAATTTATTGTCATTCATTCAAAGGATCCTTCTAAAGGGAATCTCGTTATATTGGGAAGACCTTGGTTGGCCACAACCAATGCATTTATTGGTTGCAGAGATGGTAAAATGAGTATCTATAATGGACTTTCTATACAAAATATTACCATATACCCACCAGCTCAACCTGTTTTAGAGAATATGTTATCACATGAGGTTTTCAAGGGTCGTATGTGATTGTTGTGAATACCTATGTCTATACCCTCATCTCATATCCCTCTCTCTTTTCCCCACCACATAGTCCTAGGATCTTTCCCTCTAACTGATAAAGTCATTTTCCCCCTTTGTTGACGACTTGGTTTCCATTGGTGTATTTCCTGACCAAGTCTCGGCCCGAGGCCTTTCTGTTTTTCTCAAAGAAGGATGATCACTCATCATCATTTTGTCTTGAATTACTGGTCATTTTGTTTCTTGAGCCCACATCAAGTCATCCAAATCCTTATTTACATAGGAAGCAGCCATGGGCTTGAAACAAATAATCTGGAAGGTTCAATTTTCAATGAAGGAAATCCTAGGAACATTTCATATCAGTGGCTCTTGGTCTTTCAGAATGTCAAAGTTGTGCGAGGTTTAAAGACAAGGTGGAAGCCCCTAAGTTGCAGATCAATCACCATGCATCCTTCTTGATGGAACGGTCATGATTTACTTCGGGAGTTCAGACTTTGGGAGTTTCAACTTCCCCGCTCCCAATTTTATTTGAAGTGCTTCCGCTCGAAGTCACAGATCAAACACTTCACGTCCTTTTAGATCGGATGATCATGATTTTCTTCGGGATTTCTGGCTTCCCCACTCCCAATTTTCTCCAGAGTTCATTTTCACGAAGTCACATATCAAGTGCCACACATCCTTTCATATCGGAAGATCAATATTTACTTGCAGAATACGGACTTCGGGAGTTTTAGCTCCTCCCCTCTCACTTTCATCCAGAGATTTGTTTCCCGAAGTCCATAAATCGTTGTCGCGTGTCCATCCAAATATAACAGTGGTAGTTTTCTTTGGGACTCTGAGCTTCAGGAGTTTCAGCCTCGTAACTCCCGTATTCGTCTAGAGTTTTTCTCCCAGAGTTAATAGATCTCTATTGTGTTTCCTCCCAAGATTGATGTTCTTCATTCACTTCAGAGCTTTAGCTCTACATGCATACCTCCACTGAGCTATGAAGTGCCAAAGTATGTGGCAGTCATCAGTTTATATATGTGGTGCTCTCGTCAATCATGACACTCGACATCCATTTGGTGATGACACATGGTACTCAATCCAGGCACCTTTGGGAATATCATCCGCTTGTTTCCAAGTGACACGTGTCATCTCTCTTTCCATGATACGTCAACATACAGACTTCAGAACACCACGTCATATCATCCTCTGGGATGTCTTCTTTTTTCGCCCCAAAAGTAGAGTCATCTCCAAGTATGGCTAGAATGATCCTAGAATTGACGGGTAGATAAAATTTAGTGGTGGCACTGAATTAAGACGGGGTTTACCAAATCACATATCATGACCATATCGATAACCACACTTCATTGCAGGGACACAACTTGCTTGAGCGTTAAAAATTATTGAGTGGTGTCGCAATTGAAACTATGGTATAGTAGAATATCTATGTGGTGGAAGGTGGTGAATTGTGGGCTCAAAAGCATTGTGAATCCAAACCTCCTTTGATGGCCCCACAATTACATGGTTATATATCATCTAATACAAGAGAATCGCGTGGTGGACCCCTAGGCATTGAGCCTCATACCGATCTCGATGAAGGATCAGTTAATGAAAAAGGAGTGGTGGTTAAAACCTCGACTCACTCCATAAATAGAAGGCGTGGATGGTCTGGCCATGGGGAAAGAGTTTTCATCCTGAGGTACCAAGGTGGTTGAGTTTTTTATAGGCCCATGATGAGATAAATTTGCATCTAACAGGAGGATATTTGCACATTCTGACAGAAGAGGGTGTAGACGAAAGGATTTGAATGGAATGGCCAGATCACACCACTGGTAGTTGTGGACCAATCTGAGTGTAAATAGATCAGTTCAAGATTTTGTTAAGGTCGTCAATTTGTTGAGAAGAGCTCCCTATTTTGTAATATTTTGATGCCATAAGTGTTTTCTGGTTATGTATCAAATTTGATACTTTCGCATTAATAACAATCAACTTCTTTCACCTCTTTGTTTAAAATATGTTGAAACACTCGAGCATGGAGGATGCAGTCGAGGGTTGTGGTTCTATTGTAATGTAGGTTTGATTACAATATTGATGTGACCAATTTTAGTTAGCTTCTTTGTTATTGTATTCCCCCTTACGATGAAAGGCTTGGGCATGGAGGATCCAGTCGAGTTGTTTTAGTTGCATGGTAATGTAGGTTTGATTATTATGCTTCTGTGACATATTTCAGTGTCTGAAACTTGATTTCAAGAGTGATCTTGAGCCTGGGTTTTTCTTCACCAAACTACTTGAAATATGGATGCCCATAACATTCTTGTTCACCTCACTCACACTTAAACTCAAATCACTAACTGAAGTTAATGAGGACCTCACTTCCCTTTGCATTGATTGTGCAATTTTTTTGTTAAATTCATTCTTGTACTAAGTTTTGTCCATTTTACCTCCACTCATAAAACCTACATCCACCTAACATTCTGATGGGTACTGGGATTATCGTCTTGAAATCTACAGGTGACTCTCAGTTCTAACATTCTTGGTAACGCTTCCGAGGAACATATTGAATACATTTTCCTAGGATAGAATGACAAAGAAATTCTAATTCTAAAGGTGCATCAAAAATCAGTACCTTGAAGATTGTAGCTTGCACCTGGAGACTCCACCATTTTAGTTGTGGTTCGCAAAGGTAGACACACAAGGTCTACTCCATAGTTGCCTCTGGAAACACCTGAAGCTGATGAAAAAAATATTATCAATAAAGGAAAGACCTCTCAAGAAGGGATTTCAGCCAATGTACTAGGTGATTCTGGTAATTTACAAACTTATTCTTTTGAAACTTCAGTAGTTGCATCTAATTCTCTTGTTATACCATCTATTGGAGTTTCCAGAAGTTTAAATTTTGGGAGTTTCCCTGTTTAATTCTCCCCTTATATATCTCATTTGGAAGAAAGTTTTGTCACCCCTGTCTAAACCATTAATCAGACTGTCAATCCAATATGGCCATGTTGTGAAAGTCTTTGGCATCTCCACTAAGTGTGAGCCGGTACCTGGTACTGATAAGTCTGTTTCAAGGGAACAAGTACCTAACTCATGTCACATTAGTATCAATATTAGTTCAAAATATCAAAATACATTAAAAATAACTTGAATCATAGGAATACCTTGAATATCCCCATTTAGTTGTAAAAGGATGTCAAATGTGTCATGGTAAGGCCAGAAGGAAATGATACTAGATATGAAAATGGGGGTATATCTGGCATGATATAGGCAAAAATATAGTCAAAACTGGAGACTAACATTCCCCCAAGATGAAGTCTTTGCCTGTCCTCAAACAACAAAAAGTAAAAAACTGAGATTCATTAGAGTGTTGCAGTAGCTGCAACCAACATTTGCAATTTCTCATGTTTCTTCATGTTTCTGATTTCCTTCTTAAGGACTCGATTAATGGTGATGTGCTTCCTGGCAATCTTCTGTAGTCTCTTATTCTTCTAAAAAAGACCTTTATTTTTTCGTTTTAATCATTCAATCTTTGACGAGAAGTGAGCTTGCCTGATTTTCATAAGTTCATTTTCTGTTTTGATGTGCCGATCCAGTATGGTATATTCATGTAACTTCTCTTTTATCCTGTGATTCCTTCTTTCCAATCTGACTACCATTGGTCACAAGGATCTATTGGAAGAGATTTCACAGTAATATTCAAATGTTTTACCATGACCTTGTTGTGTTTGAGGGTTGGACGCATGAGTGAACTCATCTAGTCTTTGAACATGGGTGTCGACTGGACTAGATTCATGAGTAAACTCGTCATATTCTTGAATAGGGTTTTCAACTGGACTAGGTTCAGGATTAAACTCATCATATACTTGAACAGGGTTGTCGATTGGACTGAGTTCTTGAGTGAACTCCTCATACACCTGATCAAGGGTATCAACTAGCATTTGAATTGGCTTGTCCTGCTCAATTTCTTTGGGCGCATTATCTTGCCGATTGACTTTATGGAATTTTCAAATCAATTGGGAGAGAGTCCATGTCATATCAGAAGACTCTGGAGCCTCCTCATGAGCATCCATACTTTTTAATATTTTCTAGAATGGGTAACTAGTCATGGAGTTATCCATATCTGATAGTGTGCATGTGCATTTTCATTTGGGATTTCTCCTAGGTTTGTCGATTAACTCCTCAAGTTGTTCCGCATCAATAATATTTTTAGCAGTTTGAGGAGAAATCAGAATTTCAACATTCGCCTCTGTAGGGACAGTGTTTTCCACTCTTTCACAGTTAGTTTCCACACCATCAGAACCATGGACATCAAATGAATGTTCTGTACTAGGACTATCATCACTAGCCTCAATTGTGCGGTCTGGTGTATTCTCAGGGTCATCATAGATTTTGGTCAGGGTTTTAACACCCTTTTTCTTAGAGTTCGACTTCTTCTATGGAGGAGTGGACTCAATATTTTTATCTTTAGATTTGTCAGAAGCTAGGGTTCTTACAACGAACATATCCCTAGATTCCTATTTGTGGGATAACGCAAACTTAACCAAAATTTTGACAAGACCAAAATGAAACAGACTGCCTCTAAAATCTTTGGCTTTGCAAACTTGTTCGGCCATTTTCTTCAAACTCTTCAACAAAAAATAGGGGATGTTCACGAAATGGTTACCTTTGAAATGCAGTAGGATTTGAGCATGACATGGAAACATGATTGTGTACCGACCTTCTCAAGTGAGGTAGCATTGAAGTATAGACAACAATTGATCCCATTTCGGTTCCAGCCACGACCTTGATGTGCCTTCTGACCATTGCAATTTCCGATACTGGGGTTGTAGGAGCTGCATGCAGATCTTCTTGTCAACTGGCTAGCCCTTCGTCCATTTATGACCAGTGTTGGGTAATTGAATTGCTTCGGAAATGAACTTCTTTGTAACTTCAAATTCCAGCTCACCCACTTTAGCTATTCCACCATGAAAGTGCAGAGTGAATTGAAGTGTAACCGTATCACCATACTCATCAAATTTCTTGAAGAACGACTCCCATCCAGCTTTATGAAAAATGTGTTTTGTGGCTTCATACTCAGGGAGAGCCTCCAAATCTGCATAAGTCTCAGGTTCATGACAATTTGCCACCATAATTCCACTCAGTATAATAGGAAAGGTCCAAAGGTGAGAAATGGAATTAGATGAGGGAAACATAGGGATAGAGTATGATGTGTGAAATAGGTTGTGAGAGGAATTATAGAAGGTCATTTGAAATGTAGTGAGGATCAATAGCATGTGAATAAATGATGATGGTCGTACACCTTTTCAAAATATCATTACATATGAATCGTGTCGAATTCAACCAAGATAATGCAATGCATTTCCCATGATATGAAATGTCAAGAAGGATTGGCTTGTTAAATACAAGGTATAGGGATAATGAAATGTTAAGGAGTATCGAGGCATTCCTAGTTCAAATTATTAATATGTAATTTAATACATTAAACTAACATGAAACTAAGCGTACCTAAGCTCGATTACCTACTCCCTGTTATGCATTTATTATTGTAGAGATCTTTGAAGTCAAGTCTGAATCTGGAGAGCACCAAAATTGTAACTGGAATTTGTACTACTGATAACCACTGTAACTGATGGATTATGTCTGGCACTGACTGGTACTGATGAAATAACCCAAAATCTGCAGAGAAACTTGAACCAATAATAACTTGCTGAGAAAAAGACTTCCTGTTTGTAAAAGAAAATTATCTGATGGCTATCCCTGAACCTATCTTCTGTTCATTCCTGAAAGGAACCAATTAAAATTATGTCTTCAACAGCTTCAAATCTTTCACCCATGGTACAATTCTTATTTGTGTGAATAAATGTTTTGGAGTCGAACACAAAAAGAAATCATTGGATTATCGTCCATTAATGAATGTCGTTAACCAATGCGAGATGACCCACCAGTGATGTCAATGGGCCTCAAGGTACCTATAGTACATCCTAATAGGTATGAATAAATTTCTTGGTGTCGATTCACCTGTAGGATCTATCAACCAAGAGACATTGATGTATTCCCATGGTTGTTAGCAAGGAAATCTGAGATTGAGGCATGCAGATTCTAGGGTACTAAGTAGTCTCTAATCTCTACTCCAGATAAGGTGTTGGTGTCGATGGAGTGAGACTTGTTGGAAGGTGGATCTTAATGTATCCCACATCATCCAACGTGAGTGTAGATAGAAATCTTGCAGAGAATAATTTTTGGAATAGTAATCACGTACTTGTGGATTTTATGAGCCCAAGTTAGTATATGCTCATTGCTTTCTCATGTTTTGAGAGTCTGAGAAAATTCTAAAAGAAAACTCTAGGGGGGTTTCTTTCCCATCATAATCTATCAGGCTTGGTAAAGAATAATCCTATCCCTAATAAATGCCCCTTTCATACTTTAATGAGCAATTCAAAGGGAGCAAACAAGCTCAAATTTATTAATTTCAAAACAAGACAGTGCATATTGATAAGAAAATTTCATAAAATAAAATGGTCTTACCTTCTTACCTGTTGCGAAAAAGTGGTGAAGTTCAATTCTGTACTTGCTTTTAAAAGCCTGTAAAACTGAAAACAATATGTCAACATATCCAATTTTTTTTATTTTTTTTTTATAAATATTTTTATTATTTAATTTTTTATTTTCTATTGAAATTTTATTATTTACAAAATCTTGAAACAACAAAAATGATCAAGGATTAGCAGGATGAGAAGACTCTTCTCCTACTATCTTTATTTTTGGTTGTTTAGCAATTTCCTATAGAAAATCATCTCTTGACAAGGGTTTGTTATACACTTTTAATCGATGTCCATTTACTACAAAAGAATTTTGAGATTCATCTATGGTCTTGATTCTGAAAAATCCATTGTCAAAAACAGTTTCCACTTCATAAGGTCCCAACCATCTTGTCATAATTTTTCCTCTGAAAGTTTTATATTTGGAATCAAAGAGAAATTCCCAATCCCCTGGTTGAAAATGCTTTTTCTTAATGTATTTATCATGCCATTTGCTACGTTGATTTTGTACAAGGATAGTTCTTTGAAGAGAATCTTGCCTAATTTCTCCCAATTCATTTAGTTGCATAACTCTCTATTTCTGTGCCTCATCCAAATTCAATCCCAACTCTGCTACTATGCGGAAGGTATGAATCTAAAATTCTATGGGAAGGAGAATTTTCTTGCCAATTACCAATTCATAAGGGGTATGACCAGTGGTATTTCTCCACATAATCCGGTATGCCCATAAAGCCTCTGGAAGTCTATCCGCCCAATCTTTGTGATGTAAATGTATTGTCTTGGTTAGAATAGCTTCTAGAACTTTATTCGTGGATTCCACTTGCCCATTGTCTTGTGGATGGTATGGGGAAGACTTACAATGTTTTATCCCATATTTATCTGTGAGTTCCTTCATCAACTTAGAAGTAAATTGGGCACCTTGATCAGTAACAATCTCTCGTGGAACATCGAAGCGGGTAAATATATCTTCATAAATAAATTCAACCACCGATTTCTCAGTTGCTTGATATAAGGATTTTGCCTCTACCCACTTGGTCACAAAATCTGTACAAACCAAGATGTACTTCTTCTTGCTCGACATTGGGGAAATCAGTCCTACAAAATCAAGTGCCCATTTATCAAATGGTTCAATCACAACCTGCGGTCATAAGGGCATTTCATCTGCTATGGTAGGTCTTCCCATCCTCTAATAACTATTGCAACTTCTTACATATTTTGTTGCATCCTTCAACAGTGTCAGCCAATAATATCTTGATTGTAAGACTTTATATGTCGTTCTCTTATCAGAGAAATGTCCTCCACATGGCCCATCATGACAGTCCTGAAGGATATCGGGAATCTCATATTCCTGAACACATCTACTAATGATCATGTTAGGACTTGCATAGAAAAGATCACTTCCTACCCAAGAGTAATAAGCACTTTGCTGGACAATTATTTTCTGTTGTGGTGGTGACAAATGAGCTGGCAGTCTCCCTGTAGCTAAGTAATTTGTTGTATCTGCAAACCAAGGGGTCTTAAAAGCTATTGTAAATAGATGTTCATCAGGGAAATTATCATTCATTGGAATGTCAGTACTTTCTTGAGGGATACGAGAAAGAAAATCCGCAACTACATTTTCTTTCCCTGGCCGATCAACTATAGTGATGTTAAATTCTTGAATTAGCAAAATCCATCGTGTGATTCTTCCGGTAGTAACTGGTTTTTTCATAAAAAATCTGATAGTAGAATGGTCGGTATGTACAAAAACCTCATATCCAATGATGTAATGACAAAATTTGTTAATGGCATGAACTATAGCCAAAAATTCCTTCTCTATTACAGTGTAGTTCAATTCAGGGGGAGTAAGGTTTTTTCTAGTGAAGTAAATTGCATAGTTTTGTTGGTTTTATTTTTGTCCAAGCACTCCTCCTAAAGCAGTGTCTGAGGAATTAGTTGAAATATGGAAAGGGAGAGACTAATTTGGTCCTCTTAGAATAGGTGCCATGGACAATTTTTCTTTCAAATTCTCAAAAGCATTCTGACAATTGTTATCCCAACAAAATTCTGCATCTTTTGCTGATAGTTTAAACATGAGGCTGGCTATCTTTGTAAAGTTTTCAATAAATCGACGATAATATCCAGCATGTCCCAAAAAACTTCGCACATCTTTTTGGGTTTTTGGAGAGGAAAGTTTAACTATCACTTCAATTTTGGCTAGATCAACTTTAATTCCTTCTACAGACAAATGATGACCCAACACTATTCCCTCAGTTAATAGCATTTTATATTTTTCGTGACTAAGGGATAAATTTGATTCCTGACAGTGAATCAATACTTTCTCAAGATTACTTAAGGCTTCTTCGAAAGTGTTACCATAAACAGTAAAATCGTCCATGTACACTTCCACACAATCATGAATTAAGTCAGCAAAAATCCCAATGACTGCTCTCTGAAATGTAGCAGGAGCATTGCATAGTTCAAAAGGTATCACTTTATAAGCATAAGTGCCCCAAGGACACATAAATGTTGTTTTGTCCTGGTCTTCATGAGCAATTTGAATCTGATTGTATCCACTACATCCATCGAGAAAGCAAAAGTATCTTTTTCCAAACAAGGTATCCAAAACCTGATCTATAAAGGGCAAGGGAAAGTAGTCCTTCTGGGTTGCCTTGTTCAACTCCCTAAAGTCTACACACATTCTCCATTTCCCTATCATTTTCTTAGGTACCACAACAAGAGGTGAAACCCACTTGCTGTCAGAAATTGGATAAATGAATCCTACGTTTAATAATTTTTGTAACTCTTCTTTCACAAAATCTTTTAGGATTGGATTCATACACCTTTGTGGTTGTCTTATTGGGGTTATCTCTGGTTGAATATATATGTGGTGAATGCAGGTTTCAGGATGCACTCCTCTCATATCAGTGTACTCCCATGCAAATGTCCCTGACTGTTCTTTCAAAATATTTGTTAACTGTTCTTGTGGGCTGGGACTTAATTCAGAATTGATGTATAGACATTTGCCTGGGCTGAGTTCTACTGGAATGGTATATGACCCTGGATGCTCATCAATGGAGAAAGCCATAGATGGTGAAAATGAGGAAAATAACTCACTTCGTTCTTGAAATTCTTCTCTAAAAATTTTATCATATTGAAAATATGTTTGTGGGAACTTGACATTTTCTATCACAGAAAGAAATTGGCTTAAAATATCATCCTCTGTTCATTCTTGTAGCACGTGAAATTCATCAACAAAGAATAATGATTCTTCCCCATCATTCTCATGATAGGGACATTTTAGCCACCATAATTCTTCTATAACCGGTTGAGTAGGTGGAAAAAGAGTAAGTTTCTTTGAAGAAATGCCATTTGAGATGAACATATCCCCACCAAGACATCCTATGAAAGCATTGGCTGTAGCCAACCAAGGTCTCCCTAAAATGATTGGATGGCCTTTTGTGGGATCTTTTGAATGAATAATCATGAAGTCGACAGGATATTCCCATGAAGCTAATGTAACGAGAATGTCATCTAGGACCCCAGTAGGTTTTATAGTTGTTTTGTCAGCAAGTTCAAGAAATGTAGGGGTAGGGCAAAGGAATTGACTTAGTTGTAACAGTTCAACTGTATTGATAGTCATTATATTAATGGTTTCACCTAAATCAACTAAAGTATTACCAATAGAAACATTGTTGATAGTAACTGAAACTATTGGGTTCCTGGGGTTGGCATACTTCACAATTTTAGGAGGTTCATAAATACAATTCAATGACTAGCCTACTAGGTGTATTGTGGGTGGATCTTTCTGTTTCCGACCGGGTTCTTAATGTATATTTCTTTAATGGTCTTGGCATATATTGGAACATCTCTGATCTCTTGTAACAATGGAATCTTAACACAGACATGTTTTAGTTCATTCATGATGTCAAACTCAGATTGAACAATTGATTTTTCAATGCGCAACATCTTAGGAAAAGGAGGTGTTTGGGGAACCTGAGTTTGTATGTTAGCTATGATTCAAATACTTTATTCTTTGGAATGATGATATCTTTCAAATATGCCCCATTTGATAAATCATCGATAGGTTCTTCTTCATGCTCTTGGATAGTTACCTTTGGTGTTGTTCTTGTTAAAGGCTGAGTTTTATTTAAAGTTTTCCCAGATATCAGTTGTATTTCTTGTATGGAAATGGGGTTTATGGTGTAAGCTGGGTAATTTTGAAAATCAACACTATGGATTGGAAGAGGTGGTATGTTATTAGGATTTGGAATGGTTGAGCGGGTAATATGGTGGGACGAGGTGGATTTTGAGGCTACTGAGGAGTTTGTTGAATGGGTGGTAAAGGAGGTGGAGTAAAACCAGGCAATAGTTGATGTATGTTTGGAGGGTATTGAGTACATGGATTTTGGGGAATTGGTACCGCATGCTGCTGTTGTTTATTTCCATAATTATGTTCTCTCCATCCCTAGTACCAAGGTTGAGCAGGGACATTTTGCAGAGGTCAATTTGGCCAGTTCCATGGATGTTTTTGTTGTTGTTGAGAGAAGGGTGGATAGTAGCCGGAAGGTTGTGGGGATGGTTCTTGATACATATTTGAGTTCCTAGGTTGCCAAGGCCTCTTAGGTGCAGATGGAGTCCCTGGAGCTTCCCCTCCCTTGAATATAGATTGCAATCTTGGTAAGGATGGACAATCTTCTATTTTATGATTTTCAGTACATATTGCACATACAGAAACATTGTCCAAAGGACATTCTCGTAAAGGATGCCTTTTTCTACATTTTGGGCAGAATATGCTTAATACAACGTTTTCCTCTTCCTACTTTCTCTTAATCTTCAGAGTGTCTAATTGAGAGCCAATTGTTCCTAAAATGTTTGTTTTAAAATTTTCCAAAAGGTTTCCCAATTCAATTCTAGTAACTCCACCAGATGTGGGTACTTTGGTGTTTTTGTTGATAGGTTCTCTCACACTTTTTGCAGTTTTCCCCCTACTTCTCGAGTAAGTTCTACATAGTTCACTGAGTGCTTCAAATTCTTTTTGATAAATGTCTCTTGAAGCCATTAAGTTGAGAGTGTCAATGTACTCATCTGAAACCCCTATTAAGAAAAGAGTCTTGATTGCTTCATCTTGGAGATCATTATATTTTTATTTTTGAAGAGTATATGTAAATCTTTCTAAGAAATCTTCAAGGATCTCTTCATCTTGTTGTTGCATTTTAAAAGTATCATTTCGAGAATCCTTTGGTCTGAAATAGTCCTGGTACTTATTTAAAAAAATTTCCTTCATATCTTCCCAAGATCTAATGTTGTACTCTCCTAAACTCATGAACCAAGGTAATGCAGAATCTTTTAGGGTAGCAGGAAACAACTTCAACTTATGTGCATCCTGGAGACAATTATAACTCCTGCACAGGATGTCAAACTCAAAAATAAAGACATTTGGGTATTCACTACTTTTCCCATAAAAGGTTGGTAGTGTCGAAGGTGGGATATTTTTCATATTGACATTCTGGACCAAATCCAAAATAGGAAACCCAAAGGTGGTTTCTGGTCTTAGCTCAGTCTCTACTTGTTCTTCTTCTTCATTTTCAACCTGAATTTCTCCTCATTTTATTCTATCCAATTCTCTCCCTCTTTCTGCCATGTTAAAAGGATTACCGAAAATTGTAAATGCAATATGATCTTCCTTTGGTGAGGGTGTGAAATTCCACCTCTCTGGATTCTTTTTGACATAATTTCTATCTCCTATTGGTTCTTTTGAGGATCCTATTACCTTTGATTCAATAGTTGTAGTTGTTATTTGTGAAACTATAGTGTCAAGGTTCATGAAAATAGATTGCACTTCTTCTGGATTAACCGTGTCAACCAAGTTTGGATCACCAGGAATTTGAATTTGTTGGTATGTGGTGTTTCTTGGTTCTATGTTTTGCTCTATGGTTTCCTTAGACAGAGTTCCAATATCAGTTTCTATTTCTTTTTGGGTGGAGGATTCTTTTTTTTATTGTTTTGAGTTTCCCCTAAATCTACGTCTATGATCTATATTTCTCATGAAAACATACTAGATAAAAGAAAAACTAAGATTGAGTTTCAGAGGAATCTGTGATAACAGATATGTTGGTTCTCACCCTTCATTTCACAGCTCCTCTTTCATCAACCTGCTAACATACCACACCAAACCAAATACATTTTAAGAAAATAACCAAAATAATTATCTAACTTGCCTTCTAAACAGCTCCCCGGCAACGGTGCCAAAAATGTCAGGCTGTTGTATTAAAGATTTTTAATTACTTGAAAACACTAAATTGTCAAACCAAGGTAAGTGAACTTAGAGATACTACACTATATGTGCTGGTAAGATTCTCATTCCTATCTAAAGGTTATTCTAAAAAGAAAACACAAACTTACTCTTAGAAACTGAACCCTAATGATTATCTTAAAAATAATCATATCTTGTCTATTTCATCAAATGGAAACAGTTTTGAGTTTAAGTAAAGGTATTTCTGTTCCTAATCTAATGTAATCACCAAAGACTATCTACCATTATATTAAACATCTAATCATCATCATATCTATCTAAACCATAAAAGAGAAATCATTTTAAAAACCCTTTTAATCTAAGCATCAAGCAATTCTAAATCTAACTCAGGTGAAACAAATAAATGTCGTATTTTAACCTATAGGTACTGGAAGCTTCCTTTAATCAGACTACAAGCTAGATATCCTAACAGAACAGAGTAAGTCTAAACTCAAATTATCTTTAAATCGTGATCAAACTGGAAACTGGAAAACAGAGCAAATCTAGATTAGGCACTTGGTTCATTCTTCAAATTCTACAAGGATAAATAACTCATTCAACATTCATTGATTTATGAGATAATATCAAACTGAAAATGATCTAATCGAAAAAATGGCTAAGCCAGAATTTAACAGAGTAATTTCGAGTTCAAAAACTAACTCACATGCAGATTCTAGAACTAAAAATAAACTAACTCTACTGTGGAAAAAAGACAGCGAATTGAACCTGTTGGTGGGCCCAACCAAGAGGTGCAATCACCTTAAACGAAACCAGAGCTACTTAGACTATTCCATGCAAAAATTGTTTCATACTTCATGCTCCATAATTCATAAATGAACTCAAATCATTTTAACAACGAATAACATAACGCACAACAAAATGTATTATCAGAAATCATATCACATAGCATATCGTAACCAACATTTCTTGAGAGCAATCTCAGTTTATATAGATCCTCCCCAAATAGTCTTGAACATAGGTTCATTAATCTAAGCGAATCTTAGATCCGAAAATGACTCATAGTCAGTTAAAACTAATTTCATAGCTTCATGACACGTAGTGTCAAGAAGCATGGATCATAAATCATTATAATAAAACAGTTCTACAATCTCGCCCTGAGTCATCATATTGAGTTATGACTCAATCAATTATATGAATCGGACTGTCAATCCAATCTGGCCATGTCGTGCAAGTCTTTGGCATCTCCACTAAGTGTGAGTCGGTACTTGGTACTGATAAGTCTGTTTCAAGGGAACAATTACATAACTCATGTCACGTTAGTATCAATATTAGTTCAAAATACAAAAATACATTAAAAATGACTTGAATCATAGGAATACCTTGAATATCCCCATTCAGTTGTAAAAGGATGTCAAATGTGTCATGGTAAGGCCAGAAGGAAATGATACTAGATATGAAAATGGGGGTATATCTAACATGATATAGGAAAAAATATAGTCAAAACTGGAGACTAACAATGGTGAGGCTAGGAATTGGTTTGGGGAATTTCCTCTTGGATCTATTGATGAGATTGAAGCTTTGGATGATTCATTCTTAATACATCGGGGCGATAAAATGGATTTCCTTTATTATATTACATAATTTTGGGCACTTAAGAGAGAAGAGGGGGAATCTGTTTCAGACTTCTCAAAGAGATTTAATAAGATGTACAATATGATTCCCACTGAAATTAAGCCTATAAAAACCTCTACCAAGATTACTTATGCTAGTGCTTTTGATCCAGATTTTTTCCTCCTATTGAGAGAAAGAAGAGATACCTCCTTGGTTCATATGCAAGTTGTATCCCTTGAAGTAGATTCCAATATATTGGTAGTTGAAAAACTTAGGAGTAAGGATGATAAAGACAGAATAAAAGGTAGGTCTGAAGCTTCAACCTATGGTTCCTTTGTTTCCCACCCTCAAGTGGATGAGTTGACAAAACTGGTAAAATCACTTTCTGCAGAAATGGAGAAATTGAAATTTGAAGGAAGGAAGAGCTATAGAAACCCCCAGAATGTTGATAATAGGGGTATCCTCAGAAGAACAAATAATAATCGCCAGATCATCTAGAGAGATTAAATAAATAGAGATAGGGATGATAAAAAAATACAAGCCCCTCTACAAAATAACCTGGTTATTGATGAAGAAGGAGAGGAAGAAGAAGTTGATCCTGAAATCCATTGTCTTGGTGACACCTCTTCATCTCCTCATTTAACTCAATCTACATATCAAGAGGCCCTCATGGACAACTAACTAAATGAGTTGATCAAAGAGAAAAGTGTTACACATGATTTTGGTCATCTTGATGGTGTATTGACAATGGTGTACTCGGGCTCCTAACAAGAACTTTCTCCTGAGAAAAGTGGCATTTATCTCTTTCCAGAAAACATATTTTCAAGGTGAGTTTGCAGGTTGCTTATAGCCTAGTGTGCGAGAATGACCCATTCTCATAGGCCACCTTTAGCTAGGGTGCGAACTTCTTGCACTGTTCTCTATACATAGGGTGCGAATTTGTTTTCAAGCTTGGAAAAAAGATGAAGTCTCTATGGTTCTAGAAGGGAATCTTCTAGAAAATGTGTTGGAATTCGAATGGTTATCATTTTACTGGTTTCCCTGATTTGGTGGGACCATTCTCATCCATGTAACTATCTCATTCTCTCCTATATATTGATAGGATTCTCATGGAAAAGGTTAAGCAAGATTAATTGAAGTATTGGTGACTGAATTGTGTGAAGAACCCAACTTGAATGGAAGCTTGAAGGATTTAGTAGGGCTATCAAGAGGAATTGGATCTTCTTCATGAAAAGATAGAGCAAGTGTGTGTGTTGGAACCAAGAGTCACTAAAAGGAAGCTTGTGACATCAAGGTGATCAGGTTCTATCTTCTACTTTCAATTAATATGATACAACGGCATGTCCTTTTCCCATAAAGTCATTCTTACTTTATTGTGTAATTCCTTGATCATACACATAAGTCGATGATTGAATACATTTTGCTATATTCACTTTGGTTGGTTTGTGTTGTCTTGGTCTTGACCTCACGAAAGCACCAGAGTGAAGCGGTAGCAACAAAGACCTAAGGAAGCGATACAAAGGTATGTCAGTTGTTCCTCCTTACTAGTTATTTCAATGGTCGTAACTTAGGGAAAGAGTCATGTCCTATCCTATTTTTTTCTAGATCTAGGTGGGTCTAGGGAGATCTGTTAGTGTCCGCACCTACTAATTAGTCCGATAACAAAATTGACGAATCCACTGGGGATGCAACCCATTTTTTAGTGGTTTTTGGTGTTTTTCCTTGGCCATTTTCTCTTGCCTTACCTTTCTTCATTTCTATCAATCTCTGAGTCTTCAAGATACCCTGATAGACTCTCTGGGTCTAGAAGTCCCTTCAAATTTTTTGTCTTTTTCCAAATTTTTGCCTAGTTTCAGGCCTTCTCTGTTAAGCCCTAATATTGGCTCATTACCACTTAATTGGGGCATATTAGATTAGTAATGTTGTTTTATTTATGTCGGATTTAGGCCATTAGTTGTGATTTAGATTAGTAATGTTATTTTATTTATGTCGGCTTTAGGCCATTAA
>ML776589.1:826736-840750 GCA_009831015.1 Picea engelmannii | reverse complement strand
TCTTAGAAGGTTCTACTTCTAGAAGATCCCTCCTCTAGAATGTTCTTAGGTGATGGTAGCACTATATAAAGGGGCTCAAGCAATGTAATGAGACATGAAGACAAATATTGTATTGTGGAGCGGTAGCTCAATAGGAGGATGCCCCTTCGAAGAGGCAAGTGAACAGGAGAGGATCCCTTCCATAATAGGATCCATTGTATGGTGTTTCCCTACCTCAAGGGTTTTGGTAATAATAAAGTGTGGTTTCTTCTATATTGTTTTGTGGATCTATTGTGTATTCAGTATTTGTGGTGATTATATCTTCATATCTGGTATTGGTTCTTAACAGTTAGTCTATGGTTTATAAGCCATTCCCTCGATTGAATGCAAGATACCCTCTTTAAAAATAGTTGTCGAACTCCTACCAAACACTTCTACCAAGGAAGAACGTCTATTGTATCTCATGCGATTAGACAAAACTCGACGTGACACTACCATATTCATAGAAACCCAGAAGAAACGTGTCAAGGCCCAATATGACAAACATGTCAAGCCTCACGTTTTCTCTGAAGGAGATCTGGTTCTCCTCTACAAACAAGATCGAGACATGCTAGGGGATGGAAAATTCGAACCCATGTGGCGAGTTCCTTATATCATTAGATGGGTTTTGGAGAAAGGAGCTTATGAGTTAGTAGATTATGATGGTATCCCTTTGAGTGAACCCAGGAATGGATTGTACTTGAAGAAGTACTATGCATAAGATCACTTGTGCACGAGTACTTGTATTTTATTGTATCATACTTCTTGTGTGTTACTATAGTTTGCTTTTTTCGTTATCTGGTCTCTACCCTTATGTGATGTTGTGTTTGATTTCCAGATGTCGAAGTCTTCACTACCCCACATTGGCTTCACTGATGGAGCTAGCCATAGTACTCAGAACCTTGCTTCTGCTGCATGGGAAATTTATGTCCCTACAAATGAACTTGTCACTCTACGAGGTGTGTGCCTCGGCCGTGCGACCAACAATATTGCAAAGTATAGCGCCGTCATCGAATTGTTGGTTGATGCTATCTCGCTTGGTATCCGTCACTTGGTTGTGTGACTCAATTCGCATCTCGTAGTACTATAGTTAGGTAACGTATATGTTATTCGAAGTCCTACTTTGTTATGGATATATTTGTGAATTCGCCTCTTGGAACGTTATTTCGATTATATTGAGTATAAACATATTCCTAAATGTCTAAATACATTAACTGACGCATTAGCTAATTATGTATTAGACAGACATTTGGGTCATTTATAAATCAATCACAACACAAGTATCACACAACACAAAATAAGCCGGTAGAAGCCATATGTATATATAACAATCAAAAAGTTTTTTCTGAGGACCAAAATTTCAAAATCTAAATCTCATAGCTTCTACAAAGTGATGTCATGGATGATGTTCACGGTAACACATGACTTCCCAGGCAACCCTACAAAGTAGTCGGCCAATAGACTTTGACACCCCCACCAAATGACACTGGTAACGTCGTGGAACCTCTCCAAGAGGCATGTCTGGAATGTATCCAGTCAAACCCTCTAAGTTTTGTTCCATTTCTTCATAATCTTCAGCATCCCATCGTGTAACTGGTGCCACCTCTCATCGTCGCTGAATAGGAGAAGTACCCAGAGATCGATAAGGCTCCACGTCTGTGTCATCAATTTTTTTTTTTTTTAATTAGACCTTGGACAAACATAAAAACATTTGCATATGATAAAATTCACAAAAACATTTAAAACGTGAAAAATGTGTACTTCTTATCAAGATCTCCCCATTGAGCACCCTCGGGCAAGGCCAAGTCTGGATCTCCTCGGAAGTCCAACCCGACATAGGCATAATCATTGACCATCAACATCTGTGGTCGCAACCTGTCAAAGAAGGAATCATTATATTTGATGATTGGTCTAGCTACATGCCTGGCTATGAGGTTACACCACCTCAGCATTCTCGGATCCTCTAGAGTTGGTAAACCCCACTCAACATGCAACCTTAGCAAGGGAACCCTCTCAAGAAATAAGGACACCAACAAGGACCCGTACCCGAATTTCTTCAGGTCGCCTCTCCTGCATTTCTTCAACTGCCTCTTCACGCTATGAAGGACTGTGTCTTCCCAGTTAAATACCCGAGGCTCAATACACTCTATGGCATATTGAAAGTAGCTCTGGAGAGCCATGTGTGGAGTGGCGCTCCCAGCCATATGAGAAATGGTGAACAAAATAGTGCAAAGGGTCAAATTTTGTACCCCCCAAATGGCCACTTTTCCTTTCCACCTCTGGAACACAGTACAAACAATAGTATTCACTCATAGGCAGCCCACCACCTCGGCTACCAGTCAAGCTAGTGTGGTACCCATGCTGTGAAAATCATGTCAAGAAGTAAACATCCTCGATATCCAAGGACAATGTGTGGACCCCTACGTGGAATAATTGTTGGTCCACATCCCACATATGAACAAGGTACTCCAATAGTCTGACTTGGGCCCTCATACCCGGGATACGAAAGAATTTCAGGAGACCACAGTCTCAGAAAATGACAATGGTGCCCGGGTTATTCCCAAAAATAGCATCATATTCTTCATTCTCTCTTTCATGTCATTCCAATACCATGGTGATAGCCAAATACCTGCATAAGAAACATAAGAAGAAGGTCAACAACTCTCTTCAAGTCTTGGTATCTTTTTCATTGAGAAAACTTTAAATAAATTTTTCACTTTGTGGTTCTCATAGGTGCCCTTTAGGCACAATGAGAGGTTCTCACAGGTGCCTTTGGGGCCACCTATGAGAATGATGCATTCTCACACGTTCCATGTGGCTGGCTTGCGAGAATGGATGAGTGCAAATTTAACCCCTAAAACAAGCTCAAAAACATGAAATTTACCAATGAAAATGAAAAATTGAACCATGAAAAGATAGAAGACAAGGAGCTTACCTCATTTCCAGAGACGGTTTGTCAAATGGATTCTCGTACCTTCCGCAATCGAGCATTGAAATTCAAGGGCAAAAGAGGGGTTTTGGGTTAAAATATTGGCAAAGTTACAATGACTATGGTAAAAAGAACTTTTACCCACTTATATTTACTTTTACCATTTTTTGTGGGTTTTTATAATTGTTTTATTTATTAAAACCTAATGCTTAATACCCTTATGAGTGCGACTTTTTGCAGACATAATGACTTCGACATTCATACACAAGGATACGGATATTTTTTCTCTTTTCATCGCATGTTTAAGTTGTTTTTTATGGTTTTTTGCACAAAACCTCGAGATTAGTCTTTGTCCGTTCTCACGCTTGTAAATACATGAGAATGTGATCGAGCATACTTTTATCACTTTTTCAGGCTCAACAAGGTTATACAAAAAAGGAATCCCCTGGAGTCCTCTTTAATCTCTTTTCATACTCTCTAAACATGAAAACATCACCAAGCGACCTTTCTATTTTCACGCTCATTAAAGTATTTGAAGAAAGAATCTGTTGGGCAATAATTTATCTCTTTTTCAGTCTCATCAGACTATTTTACGAAAAAGGAACTGAGAGAGTTCTCTTTTAAGTGTTTTTCCAGACTCTATAATGATGAAAAACCTTCATTTTTTCTATCTTTGGACTCGTTAAACAAACATCGAAAGACCCGTAATGGGACCGAACCACTCCTTCCTATGGTTCATTAAACATACTTCGAAGGATTCATCCGAAGGATGATCTTACATCAACAAGAAAATGTTATCCTCCTCAAGCTAGCGTAAAAATAAAGACGTACTCGCCAGAAATGGTGGGGAAAAATTTGGGAAAGGGATGTGTTTTCATATTCATATTATTGGCAGTAAGTATCACTCTTGAACATGACACCCCCCTATTCATTATCTGAAGCCGGTTTGGGAAATCCATTTGTCTCTCGTTCAATTTTCTACAAGGTCATATCCCGGGTCATCTCTGATTCAATGCTGCCAAATCATTGGTCGTGTCATTCATATGTTCAAGAGAAGTTCATCCGAAGCCTCTATCGAGTCAGCCATCTACAGTTGTCCATTCTCTCCGTGTCGGCCTTCCCTGTGTCCAGTTCAACTTACATCATACTTTGTTCCGCCTTTAAAATCTGTTACTCATTTCGTGTCATTGATGGGGGATATATCAAGGCCCTCCTGTGACGAGTTTTTTTTCGTCGACTCCAGCTCATTATCTGGAAACAAGACTTAGAAATTCTTTGGTACCTTGGAACTTGCATGCCTTAATGGCAGGTTTCCTTGCTTTCGACAGTGGGTTTTCATCATTGACCCCTGATCGGGAGATTCTGTCAAGTGTTTGACCTCAACTCATTTATTAACATTCAGTGGATTGTACTAGTGTACCTTGGGAATCATTGACATTAATGGTGATTTCCCTTGCACTTGTTAACGGTTTCATCAATGACCAGTAATCAAGTGGTTTCTACCATGTTTGACTTCAGTGCATGTAATCACATGGTTAAATTTGTACTTTCAGGTGACGGGATTGAAGACCCTGGATCTCATCTCTTTGGTCCAGGTTGTGATGGAATATGTATAATTTGTTGACACATAGATCCACTTTGTATGTCTCGTGGCTATGTCATCTCAATTTGAATTTTCTTGCATGGATCCACAGTGTATTCTTGGTGGTTCTGCGATATTTTGACATCATGGATCCACAATGTATGATTGGTGGCCATGACCTATATTTATTATGTCATCAGTCTGTGATATGAGTATGGGAATGCCTACCTTAGAACTAGTATGATATTCTGCAGATGCTTGGTTGTTTGCAGGTTTATGATTAGGTGCACTCCTAGTTTCTGACACACACACGCAGTTTACAAAGTATTTCGGTTGTCAGTGATTCTGGCCTCATACTTTGGGGGGCATTTTGTTACACATGATTTTGGTCATCTTGATGGTGTATTGACAATGGTGTACTTAGGCTCCTAACAAGAACTTTCTCCTAAGAAAAGTGCCATTTATCTCTTTCCAGAAAACATATTTTCAAGGTGAGTTCACAGGATGCTTATAGCCTAGGGTGCAAGGATGACCCATTCCCGCAGACCACCTTCAGTTAGGGTGCGAAATTCTCGCACTGTGCTCTATACATAGGGTGCGAACTTCTTTTCAAGCTTGGAAAAAAGATGAAGTCTCGATGGTTCTAGAAGGGAATCTTTTAGAAAATGGGTTGGCATTCGAATGGATATCATTTTACTGGTTTCCCTGATTTGGTGGGATCATTTTCATCCATGTAAGCATCTCATCCTCTCCTATATATTGATAAGATTCTCATGGAAAATGTTAAGCAAGATTAATTGAATAATTCATGAAGGAATTGTGTGAAGAACCCAGCTTGAATGGAATCTTGGAGGCTTTAGTAGGGCTATCAAGAGGAATTGGATCTTCTTCATGCAAAGACAGAGCAAGTGTGTGTTTTGGAACCAAGAGTCACCGAAAGGAAGCTTGCGACATCAAGGTGATCAGGTTGTATCTTCTACTTTCAATTAATATGATACAGCGGCATGTCCTTTTCCCATAAAGTCATTCTTACTTTATTGTGTAATTCCTTGATCATACACATAAGTCGACGATTGAATACATTTTTCTATCTTCACTTTGGTTGGTTTGTGTTGTCTTGGTCTTGACCTCATGAAAGCACCAGAGTGAAGTGGGAGCAAAAGAGACCTAAGGAAGCGATACAAAGGTATGTCACTTATTCCTCCTTACTAGCGATTTCAATGGTCATAACTTAGGGAAAGAGTCATGTCCTATCCTGTTTTGTTCTAGATCCAGGTGGGTCTAGGGAGATCTGTTAGTGTCTGCACCTACTAATTAGTCCGATAACAAAAAGGAGTAGTGGAAATTCAAATAAATACAACCTAAGTTCAAACAAGAAGGAGGAAGACTCTGACATTCTTGATCATCCTACTCGAATAGTGAAACATTCTAATGATGTGGTAGCTAGAAGTAAAGAGAAAGAGGCACAAAACCCCCAGCCATTGGTTGAGAATCATATCCCAGAAGTGAAGGAGATTTTGAAGCCTCCCTCCTCTTTTTCAGATTTAGTCAAGAATGAGGATTTCAAATGGTACCTTTCCAAAATGTTGCAGCTTGAACCTTCATCTCATCCCACAGACTCAGTCAACCTCCAAGATGAAAAACCATATTTGATACTAGGGCCTTTGGTAGAGGATAGGGATGATTCTTCACCTCCTTTCTATACATCATTGAACATTCATGATAAAGTGATGCACAACTTCCTGATGGACTCAAGGTAATCTCACAATATCATGCCTAAGATTGTCATGGATGAGATTGGGTTGGAGGTGACAAAAATATACCATGACCTATACTCATCTGATTCGAGGAAGGTGAAGTGCCTCAGGGTTATTAAAGACGTGGTTGTTTCCTTGTTCCAATTTCCAATGAAAAGATTGGTCATGAATATTGTGGTGTATGATGTTCCCCCTAAGTTTTGGATGCTCTTGTCTATATCTTGGATCAAAATACTAGGGGGGACTTTGCAAATGGATCTTTCATATTCCATTATTCCTGTGTTTGGGGTGGGGACACAAAAGGATTCATAGGGAAGCACAACTTTCTTACATCATCAGTGATGAAGAAAATCCAACCAATCACCCCATTTTTGCAATTGATATTGATTTAGGAACCAACATGCTACAACTCATTGATGCTCCTCAAACACCTATTGAAATCATAAAGTATCCCATCACCTCTTTTGAAGACCCTACTCCCAATAAATTTGTTTGGAAAATGTTTTTTGATGGATCCTCTTCTCGAGAAAGTGTTGGTGCTGGGGTAGCATTCATTTCCCCTACCAAAGAGACCATATTGTTGTCTTATAAGCTTGAATTTGAAACAACAAACAATGTGGAAGAATATGAGACTCTTGTTTTTGGTTTGAGAGCTGCCAAAGACATGAAAATTGAAGAAATACCAGTGTTTGGAGATGATGAGTTGATTGTTCATCAAGTCAGAAATATGTATCAGGATAAGCACCTCGGGTTAAGGGCCTACAGAAATGAAGTCTAAGATATGATTGACATTTTATTCTTGGCTTTTAATATCTCTTTTGTTCCAAGAGAGGAGAAAACTATGGCATATTCCTTGGATATCTCAGCAAGTAGTTTCAAGGTCCCTTTTCCCCCCAAACTCAAGTATGATGTGGAAGTAAAGTATATACCTTCTATTCCTAACAATGTAAAACATTGGAAGGTCTTTGAGGATGATATTGAGATAAAAAAAAATATTGATACCGTGGATGAATTTTTTGATTTTCTTATTGATTTGGATCAGGATTCTGAAGAAGGCCCTCATGTTGATGTTTTTCTTAATAAAAATGTTGACCATCATATTGTTCAGTTGCCCAGTAACCATATTCCAAAGGGACTAATCCCTTTGGAGAAATTGTTTGACATAAATGATGTTAATGTAAAGGTTAAAGGTTCAACTGAAAATGTTGATATGACTGAATGTGATTTGGGAACAGATGAAGACCCAAAATATGTCAAATTGTCTAGCAGTTTGTCAAAGGAGAAAAGGGCTGAGTATGTCAATCTTCTGAAGGTTGTCTTCAAATATGAATATTTGAGAACATATGACACCAACATCATTGAACACAAAATCGTGTTGAAAGAAGAGGCCAAGCCTTTCCGGCAGAAACTGAGATAGATAAATCCCATGTTGATGCCTATTATGGAAGAAGAAGTGAAAATGATGTTGGATGCATAGATCATCATCCCTTTGAGATATCTAGAATGGGTGTCTAACTTGGTTCTTGTGAGAAAGAAAAATGGCGAAATCAAATTGTGTGTAGATTTTAGGAATTTGAACAGGAGCTCCAAAAAGGATAACTACCCCTTGCCAAAGATGGAGCACATTTTGCAGAGAGTGACTGGATCATATAGGATGTCCATGATTGATGGATTTTATGGTTACAGACAGATCTATTTCCTGCCTAAAGATACATAAAATACAACCTTCACTACTCCTTGGGGCACATTCATGTATGCTAAAATTCCCTTTGGATTGATGAATGCAGGAGAAACCTTCCAATGAGCCATGGACATTGCCTTTGTTGGGGAAACATATAAATGTATATTCATCTATTTGGATGACATTACAATATTATTAAGGTCTAATAAATATCATTGTCACCATCTAAGGAAAGTCTTCCTAAAGTGCAAAAGGTTTGGTCTCTCCCTCAATCCTAAGAAATCTTTGTTTTCTTTGAAGGAGGGAAAATTATTTGGGCATATTGTGTCAGCTGAAGGAGTAAGAATTGATCCAAGTAGAGTAGATTCCATCCAAGATTTATATTTTCCCAGATCTAAGAAAGAGGTTTATTCTTTCTTGGGTAAGATCAATTTTCTGAGAAGATTCATTTCAAATTTTATTGAGTTGGTTAAGCACATTACAACCATGCTTAGAAAAGGGAGAGAGGTGAAATGGAATTCTGAAGATTGAGATTCTTTTGACCAAATAATAAAGGCTTTGATTGAAGCACATGTTCTCATCATCCCTAACTATTCTAAGGAATTTATGGTATTTTATTTTTCCTCATCGGATACATTGGTTATTATTTTGATACAAAAAAATGTAGAGGGGTTAGAGCATCCTATTTCCTTTTTCAACAGAGCATTGATGGATGCATAAATGAACTATGATATCATGGAGAAGCAAGGATATGCTTTGGTCAAATCCCTCAAGGCTTTCAGAATCTATGGTTTTTATTCAAATATTATTGCATATGTCCCCTCAACCTAAGTAAAAGAGATCTTAATCCATCCTAATATAGATGGGAAGAGAAGCAAATGGATTTCCAAAATTCTAGAGTTCGACCTAGAAATAAATCCCACTAAGTTGGTGAAAGGACAAGGTTTATCCAGGTTACTGGATGAATCAAACTGCAAGGATTTAGGGGTTAATTTCATTAACATAGAATCATAAAATCAACAGACTGATATTTTTGATAAAGACTCTCGTGTCGGCATAAAATTAACAGAATGCATCTAGTATAAATACATCATATATTTTCTATAGAATTTGTAGCCTCCTGATGATTTGGACAAGAACAAGTTAAGATCTTTGAAAATCAAAGAAATAAGATATTGTGTCATTTATCAGGTTTTGTACTAGAATGATCCTCTGGGGTTTTTTTTAATATGTCTAGACCCACAAGAATCCCAAAGAGATATGACTGATTTTCATGACAGCTTATGTGGGGGACATCATTTTTGGAGGACTACAGCTTATAAAATCCTCAGAGTTGGGTATTTCTAGCCCAATCCTTTTACCGATGCTTGTGCAAAGATGAGAGCTTGTGTCAAGTGTCAAAAGTTTTTTGGAAAGCAACATATCAAATATTTTCCTTTGAAGCCTGTAATGGTTTCTGGACCTTTTCAACAGTGGGGTCTTGACTTCATTGTAGAAATCCATCCAGCCTTAAGTGGTTGGCATAGGTGGATTTTGACTACCACTGATTATTTCACCAAATGGATAGAGTCCATACCTACAAGGAGTGCCTCCCACAAGGTAATCATTAGCTTCGTTGAAGATATCATGTCCAGATTTGGTTGTCCAAAAAGGATTGTTATTGAAAATGTTGCCTCCTTCAAAGATGAACCATTAATCAATTTTTGCAAGCAGTATGGAATTACATTAATCCATTATACTCCCTAATACCCTCAGGGAAATGGTTTAGCAACGTCCTCTAACAAGAGCCTCATAAAGATCATCAACAAAAATTTAGAAGACAACAAGAAATCTTGGGACTCAAAACTGAAATTTGCCTTATGGGATGATAGAGTTACAACAAAAAGGTCACTTGGCATTTCCCCTTTTCAGCTGGTGTATGGGGTTGAGGATATTTTTCCTACTCATATTTCCTTTCCTATGGAAAAATTCCTCCATGACTACCAAAGAGAACCTGATGATATGGTTAGGAGGATACTGCAACTGGTAGAAGTACAACATACTAGGGAGAAACTTCTTGATAAAGTGAAGGATCATAGGTGGAAAATAAAATGAGCCTTTGGCAATAGGGAAAGCAAGGAATATTTTCAGCTGGGGGATCTAGTGCTCAAGTGTTATGCCCCCAACCAAGAAAAAGGAAAATATGGTAAATTCAAAGCCTTATGGATTGGTCCCTTCAATATTTTTGAGGTATTTTCAAACAGCACTTATAAGTTGTAGAACTTGGAGGATTCCGAAGTTTTTGGTGGCCTTGTTAATGGGCACTCTCTGAAAACGTTTTTTGTTTAAGCCATGATCGACGTTCCACCATTGTAATTACCACTTCTTTTTATGTCTATTTTGAATAAGAGACTCCATAACAAAAATCTAAGGCACTGAAATTGTGTGTTCTCGGCAACTCATAGGGAGAACACCATCCTCTGTGGAACCAATGTTATCACATGAGGTTGTCAAGGGTTGTATGTGATTTTTGTTAATATCTATGTATGTACCCTCGTCTCATATCTCTCTCTCTCTTTTCCCCACCACTAGGTCCTATGATCTTTCCCTCTGACTAATAAAGTCATTTTCCCGCTTTGTTGACAACTTGGTTTTCCTTGGTGTCTTGCCCGACCAAGTCCCAGCACGAGGATTTTCTATTTTTCTCGAAGAAGGACGAGCAATCATCATCATTTTGTTTCCTGAGCTTACATCAAGTCATCCAAGTCCTTATTTACCCAGGAAGAATCCATGGGCACAAGGCAAAGTGCTCAAAGTGGTCTATTGCAGGCTTGAAACAAGCAATAAGGAAGGTTCAATTTTCAATGATGGAGATCCCAGGAAAATTTCAGATCAATAGCTCTCGATATTTCAGAATGTAAACATTGCGCGAGTTTTAAAGACCAGGTGAAAGCCCCGAATTTGCAGATCAAGCGCCACGTGTCCTTCTTGATTGAATAATCATGATTTACTTTGAGAGTTTAGGCTTCAGGAGTTCGTCTTCCCCACTCCTGATTTTCTCTGAAGTTCTTTTCCTTGAAGTCACAGATCAAACGCTTCACATCCTTTCAGATTAGATGGGCATGATTTACTTTGGGAGTTTGGGATTCAAGAGTTTCAACTTCCCCACTCCTAATTTTCTTCGAAGTGCTTTTTCCTGAAGTCACAGATCAAGCACCACACATCATTTCAGATTAGATGGTCAATATTTACTTTGTGAATCCAAAATTTAGGGGTTTTAACATCTCCCCTCTCGCTTTCATCCAGATCCTTTTCTCCCAAATTCCACATATCGTTGTTTCATGTCCATCCAAATCTAATGGTGGTAGTTTCCTTTAGGAATCTAGGCTTCAGGAGTTTCATCTTCCTCTCTCTTGTTTTCATCCAAAGTGTTTTCTCCCTCAGTTAACAGATCCTTGCAGCGTGTCTTCCCCAGATCGATGATCGTCGTTCACTTCATAGCTCCAACTCTACATCCATACTGCCCCCGAGCTCTAAAGTGCCAAAGTATGTGGCAGTCATCAGTTCATATATGTGGTGCTCTCGTTAGTCATGACACCTAGCATCCATCTGGCGATGACACATGGAACTCAGTCTAGGCACCTTTGGGAATATCATCTACTTTCTTCCAAGTGACACGTGCCCCATCTCTTTCAATGACACATCAACATAGCGACGTCAGACCACCGCATCATATCATCCTTTGGGAAGTCTTCTTGTTCAACGCCAAAATTAGCACCATCTCCAAGCATGGCTAGAATGATCCTAGAATTGGCAGCCATATAAACTTTAGTGGTGACACTAAATTGTTGGCATGTTTTACAGACAGTGTATTCTTGTCATTGATGGCAAGAACAATGATGGCAAAGATCATCATGATCAGCAGTGCAGTGATAATGGAAGAGGAGGAGAAACAGTGAACGTTGGATCTTATTCAGAATCCCCGATGACCATCAGATATGAATTCAGAGAGGAGTGGCATGAAGTAGACGAGAATAGATCTCGGGTGTTCGATCTAAGCGTGGGGTACATCCATCATTGGATCAAGGAGGACCTACACGTTCATTAAAGAACAAGAAGAGGTGAAATGCGAAATGTCGAAATATGTTGGTCTGACTCCATTTCAGAGTTTCGTAGATCAGGACTTGAAGGCTTGAGATCCTTCATCATAAGGTGGCGAAATCGCGAAGTGGCGAAATCGTGAAGTGGAAAAATCACGAAGTGGAAAAATTGCAAAGTGGCGAAATCGTGAAGTGAGAAATGGCGAAATGATCCTAGCCGTTGGATCAAGGTGTGATCTAGGCTATCAAATCCAAGAGGTGAATATGGCAGACCACGCTAGAAAGGATAGTCATGGACTGTTGGATCAAAAGGACGGGTGGTGAAAAATCAGAGCACCACAAAGACTCCATTTTAGAGTTTCACAGGTCGTGAAATTCAAAGGAAAGAGGTTTAAAATCGTGATATGTGAAATCTTGATATGATCTAAGCTGTCGAATCAAGATCATATCCAGACCGTTGAATCATAGGACACATGGTGAAATATCGTCATGTTATTAACTGAAAAGTCAAAGGAACGGGGTTCCCTAACCTCTCAAATTCGTGATATGTGAAATCACGAAACTATCTTAGTCATCAGATCGAGGTTTGTTCTGGACCGTTGATCCAACTCCATCTTGGAGCTTCACCTATCGCGACTTGGAGTGACGAGAACCTCCATCATAGGAATCGCGAGATGCGAACTCACGATAAGGTTAGGACCATCAGATCACCAAGAACATGGACCGTTGATCTGAGCTCCATCTCGAAGCTTTGCCTGTCACGACTTAGAGTGACAAGAACCTCCATCACATGAATCATGAGATGCGAAATCACGATAAGATATGGACCGTCAATACACCAAGATTCTGGACCATTGATCCAACTCAATTTTGGAGTTTCACCTATCGCGACTTGGAGTGATGAGAGCCTCCATCTAAGGAATAGAGAGATGCAAGATCATGAAAATATCAGGACCATCAGATCACCTAGAACATGTACCATCGATCTAAGCTCCATCTCAGAGTTTTGCCTATCATGACTTGGAGTGATGAGAGCCTCCATAGAAGGAACAACGAGATGCAATATCGCGAAAATATATGGACCGTTGATTCATCGAGATCATGGACCATCGATCAGGTTCAATGAAGATCATGAGTTCACAACACTGTTGGTCACTATAATTGCTTAATTGATTTTAAACAACCAAGTGAAACATAAATTATCAACCCAGGGAAGTCTTTTGTTTCAAAGATAGCCACGCACTATATATGCTCAATTCCAAAAGCACTTAGTGTTGTAGTAAAGAAATTCACACTATTTATTCTTGCTTGAACTGATGCTCTGAATTAAATCACAGGAAAGCAATTCCCCTATTGCAATTCTTTTAAAGCTTAATTAAGAATCCTGGATTACATCAAAAGTAATACTGCAATGGGAAAGAACAACTGTCTTGCAATCAAAGAATAGGACCCTTACTCTTAAACAGAGACTCAGTACTAACACTCTTTCATGAAAACAATGATGCAGAAAAACAATTAACTCTATCTAACAGAAACCAAATCACTTAGTTCCTTTCCGTCTAAGCAGGAGCTTTGAGCCTTACTTCTGTTGTGGCACACTTGTGAGGTTGAGGTTTACAGAGAACAGGGCAGTCTGATTCCTTTCTTTCTGAGCAGGGATCTTTAACCCAGTTTCTGGCTAACACCAAGGAAAGTCTACAGTGAACAGGATATTGGTTCCTTCCTTTCTGAGTAGGAACCCTTAATCCAATCCCTGGCTAACACACTTGCAGAGGTAAATGAAACCTATATAAGATAAGGTGTTGTAGTCCCTTTCTGTCTGAGAAGGAACACTTTGACCAAATCTCTGGCTAGTACACTTGCAGGGGTAAAGGAGACCTACAGAAGATAAGGTGTTGTAGTCCCTTTCTGTCTGAGCAGGGACACTTTAACCAAATCTCTGCTAGCACACTTGCAGGGGTAAATGAG
>ML776589.1:771669-803688 GCA_009831015.1 Picea engelmannii | reverse complement strand
TCGACAGGCGTTGAAGGATGTGGGAAAAATTCTCCATCATTTCGTCCCTCTGTCGCGTGAGAGCTTGCTCAAGCAACAGACTGATAGGATCGTCTGCTCCATCGATTTTATTTTCTTCTGCCATTGAGGGTTTCTTGGGTGTGCGAGAGCGATTGTCTTCAAGAGAGACAAGCTCGAGAACCAACTTGCTATACTCGGACCTCGTCGGGGACATGCACTAAAAAAAACGATCAAGAGCAGCCTGCTCTGATACCACTGATCCGGATTATTTTCGGCACGAAATGAGAGCGGAGATATAATAAGGAAATGCACAGAGATATCGCGTATATCCAGTAATATAATAGATATATATCAGAGATGCAACCATAAACACAAAGATATAGTAATACACGATTTCTATTAATGAAATAAATGTACAGAGACTGTAAAAATATAGAGTGAAATACTCGCTAGAATGGTGGCAGCTTATCTCTGAGAAGAGATGTGACGGCTACTCGCATTCACAAAAAAAGATGATTACAATGAGGCTCGGAAGGCCTTTTTACAATAGAATGGAATGCCAAAAGTCCTAGACATCCAAAAACCTAACCCTAGGAGATGAAGCGCCAAAAGTCATGTGGGCCCCGTTTGGGTAAGTTGGTGCATCAACTTCCCAGGGTCGTAACTTTTGCATACGATCTCCGTTTTAGGAGTGTGATAGCTCGTTGGAAAGGTATCATCAAGGAGATTCATTTTGGGGCCTCAATTATTCCTTCAGATATCATTGAGAACCTCTATCTCGAAAAAACTTCATTTAGGCCCTCAAAATGGCCCCGAAAGTGAAAACCTGCTAAAAATAGTAAATTGCCAAAATGGCCAGAAAACTGTTTTGATCCATTTGGAAAAGGTGGGTGGCCCCCAATATCCACCTGGATCACCATCCTATTAGGGGGAGTCTTGTATTGGTTTCATATCTGATACATCCTAAAATTAGTGCAACAGCTCAGGGGGAGTGTGTTTTCTTTGACATTGATGTCAAAGGGGGAGAAAAGAACAAGGGTGCCTTTGCTTCCATCAATGCCAAAGGGGGATATTGTTGGCATGTTTTATAGATAGTGTATGCTTTTCATTGATGGAAAGAATAGCAATGGAAAAGATCAACATGATTAGTAGCACAGTGATAATGGAAGAGGAGGAGCAACAGTGAACGTTGGATCTTATTCAGAATCCCTAATGACCATCATATATGAATTCAGAGAGGAGTAGAACATAGTAGACAAGAATAGATCTCGGGCATTCGATCTAAGTGTAGGGTACATCCATCGTTGGATCAAGGAGGACCTGCACGTTCATTAAAGAGAAAGAAGAGGAGAAATGAGAAATGCCGAAATATGTTGGTCTGACTCCATTTCAGAGTTTCGTAGATCTAGACTTGAAGGCTTGAGACCCTTCATCATAAGGTGGCGAAATCATGAAGTGGCGAAATTGAAAAGTGGAAAAATCATGAAGTGGCGAAATCGCGAAGTGGTGAAATCGCGAAGTGGTGAAATCACGAAGTACCGAAATTGCGAAATGTGAAATGGCGAAATGATCCTATCCGTTGGATCAAGGTGTGATCTAGGCCATCAGATCCAAGAGGTGAATATGGTAGACCACGTCATAAAGAATGGTCGTGGACCGTTGGATCAGGAGGATGCATGGAAAGAAATCAAAGCACCACAAAGAATCCATTACGGAGTTTCGCAGGTCATGAAATTCAAAGGAAAGAGGTTTAAAATCGTGATATGATCTGAGTCGTCGAATCAAGATCAGATCTGGATTGTCAAATCATAGGACACATGGCGAAATATTGTCATGTCGTTGACTGGAAATTCAAAGGAACGGGGTTCCCTAAGCTCTCAAATTCACTATATGAGAAATCACGAAACTATCTTAGCCGTCAGATCGAGGTTTGTTCTGGACCATTGATCCAGCTCCATCTTGGAGCTTCGCCTATCGCAACTTGGAGTGACGAGAACCTCCATCACAAGAATTGTGAGATGCAAACTCACGATAAGATCAGGACCATCGGATCACCAAGAATGTGGACCGTTGATCTGAGTTCCATCTTGGAGCTTTGCCTATCGCGACTTTTAGTGATGAGAACCTCCATCATAGGAATCGCAAGATGCGAACTCACAATAAGATATGGACCGTCAATACACCAAGATTCTGGACCATTGATCCGACTCCATTTTGGAGTTTCACCTATCATGACTTGGAGTGACGAGAGACTCCATCTAAGGAATAGCGAGATGCAATATCGCGAAAATATTAGGACTGTGAGATCACCTAGAATGTGGACCATCGATCTAAGTTCCATCTTAGAGTTTTTCCTATCGCGACTTGGAGTGACGAGAGTCTCCATATAAGGAACAGCGAGATGTGAGATTGCAAAAATATTTGGACTGTTGATTTATCGAGATCATGGACCATTGATCAGGGTCGATGAAGATCATGAGTTCGCAGTGCCTTTTAGCGCAAACAGTGGTCACCGCCTATGGTCACGTGGAGGAAGGACCTAGTGCAGATAAGATCTGCCTCGAAACTTCAAGGATCACATATGGTACAAATAATGAAATACCAAAAAGGTGAAATGTCACTGTAACTGGTGGTCACCACCTGTGGTCACATAGAGGAGGGAGCTAGAGCATCCAAGCTCCTTTTTGGAGCTCACGACATGAAGAGTCAAGATTCCTCATCATAGAATCTCTGAATTTTAAAAGTGTGAAACGCATGAATCACAACAATATCCTTCATAGCTAATCCAACGGTGTATATGAAACTAAAGGAGATCGGAGGGATATTGTTGCATGTCACAGTGTAACTGCCAGAAACCACTGATGGTTTCTGCCAGAGGACTCGAAGACACTTCGGTGTGATTGAAAGAGGAGATGAAGAGTCTCTGGGAATATTCAAGAGGGATGAAGATGCTCATGGAGGCGATTGACAGTTGGATGAGAATTGAAGCCTGTAACTGAAACAGAGAAGGTGAGCTCAACTGTCACAGAGAAGACGAAGAGTCTCAACTGCCAGAGAGGCTGAGGAATCTCAGCATAACATATAGTGATGTTGAACGAGTGGAAAAATGGCCAGAGAAGCTGAAGAGTCACGATGATGATTAGACAGAGAACTCGACTTGTGGAGGATATCGGTGCGGTGTGAGTATGAAGAGGTATTGCGCGCATTTCATGCACAAGGTGCACAAAATCTATAAATACATAGTACATAGAAGAGATGTTCTTGTTGTTGGAGTTACTGTGGATGTTGTTGTTGAAGGTGATTCATGCATGAAGAAGGATCAGAGTGCAGTAGCTAAAAAGCACAGAAGAAGAACTATGCAATGAATGGACATGGTGCATAGAGCATAAAAAGAAGAAGAACAGAATGGGTAGCGGATGCATGTTGGAAGACAGTGAGGAAGTTTGAGTAGCAAAATCTTGCAGAATAGTGATGAGATTGGTAAGTTGTTATTGAACACTATATCATTGTAATAGGTTTCAATATTTCATATTCATAATCCAGGGTGGTTGGGAGGTGCTAGGGAGGACGGGTGTCCTTAGAGGTTCAAGTGGGTGCTTGAACACAGGGAGTTGGTGCTTACTTCTAGTTGGTGCTAGAGAAACCAGGAAGTTGGTGCTTCCTTCTAGTTGGTGCTAGAGAAACCAGGGAGTTGGTGCTTCCTTCTAGTGGGTGCTAGAGAAAAACAGAGAGTTGGTTCTCTCAGAAAGTTGCAGCTTGAAAAACAGAGGTTGTAGCTTCACAATGATTTGGTGTTGATATGTATGATAATGTAAAGAATGTAAATAATACTTATCATATCAAGAAGAAGAGGTTTTTACCTTGTATGGGTTTCCTTGGGAAATATATGTCTCTGTGTTTCTCATATATGTGACTGATGCTAAATGTGCCATTGTTTATTTCCTTGCATTATTGTGATCATCATTGAGTGCCTTGTAAAATTTTTAAAAGAAGCATAATTGTTTAAGCATGGTAACAACTGATTCACCCCCCCTCTAAGTTGTCCAACATAAATTAATCGAGGGTTTCCCAAATTGTAGATCATGACCAAATCGATGACAACGCTTCATTGCGGGGACGCAAATTGCTCGAGCCTTAAAATTATTGAGCGGTCCCGCAATCGAAACCGTGGTTTAGAAAAATAGATACATGGTGGAAGGTGGTGAATTGCAGGCTCAAAAGAGGTGTGAATCCAAACCACCTTTGATGGCCCCACAATCACGTCCTTTTATATCGTCTAATCCAAGAGTAGCACGTGGTGGCCCCCTAGGCATTGAGCCTCATCTCGATCCTGATGAAGGATCAATTAATGAAAATGAGTGGTGGTTAAAACCTCAAATCACTCAATAAATAGAAGGGATGGAGGGTCTGTCTATGGGGACAGAGCTGTCAGTCTGAGGTACCACAATGGACGATTTTTCCTACAGGCCCATGCTGAGATGAATTTTCATATGACAGGAGGATACACGCACAGTCTAACAGAAGAAGGCATAGATGAAAGGCTTTGAATGGAATGGTTGGACCACACCCCTGGTAGTTGTGTACTGATCTAAGTATAAATTGATCATTTCAAGATTTTGTTAAGGTCGTCAACTGGTTGAGTAAAACTCCCTATTTTGTAATATTTTGATGCCAGAACTATTCTCTAGTTATGTATCAAATTTGAGACTTTTGCATTAACAAAAGTCAACTTCTTTCACCTCTTTTTTTAAACTATGATGAAACACTCGAGAATGGATGATCCAGTCGAGGGTTGTGGTTCTATTGTAATGTAGGTTTGATTACAATATTTTTGTGACTAGTTTTAGTTAGACTATTTTTATCTTATTCCCTTTTACGTTGAAAGGCTCGAGCATGGAGGATCCAGTCGAGTTGTTGTAGTTTCATGGTAATGTGGGTTTTATTATTATGCTTATGTGACATATTTCAGTTTCTGAAACTTGAGTTCAAGAGTGCTCTTGAGCTTGAGTTTTTCTTCACCAAACTGCTTGAAAGACGGATGCCCATAGCAGTCTTGTTCACCTCTCTCACTAAGTCTTCCTTCTGATCACACTTAAACTCAAATAATTGACTGAATTTAATGAGGACCTCAGTTCCCTATGCATTTCTTGTCCAGTTTCTATGTTAAATTCATTTTTGTACTGAGTTTTTTCCATTTGACCTTCACTCATAAAACCAACATCCACCTAACATTTTGATGGATATTGGGCTTATCCTCTTGCAATATGAGGGTGAATATCAGTGCTAACATAATCTATTGTGGCTTGAATTTCCATATGAGAATAAGAACTGGGAAGAACCCATTTTTCCTAGTCATCATTCCTGGGCACTTCAAGAACAAACGACGTAAAATGTGCTAAATCAATTTATTTATGCAATCATGTGTGTTCATTTGCCACAATATTTTCCCCAATTTGAGCACATGTTTGGTGAATAATTTCAAGAATAGTTGGACCCATCAACTTTATCTTCAACATATTTTATTTTTGAGATAAATGAATCTGCCATATCTTATACCATGCCTTATGAGATTAGTCCTGGGAAATTTCTACATATAAATTCTAGACTAGATGCAGATCAACAAGAACAATTAGTAAATGTCCTTAGGGACCAATCAAGAGAATTTCCTTGGGAATATAATGATATGAAGTGTATGCACCCTGACACATGCATTCATCACATATATACCCAGGAAGACATAACACCTGTTAGGAAACCCCAAAGGACGAATCTGACACTAATGGATATAGTAAAGGAGGAAATACAGAAACTATTGAGTGTTGGTTTTATTTATCCAATATCTGACAGTAAATGGGTATCCCCTCTTTTAGTGGTTCCAAAGAAAGTAACCAGAAAATGGATAATTTGTTTCAACTTTCGTGAACTTAATAAGGCCACTCTCAAAGATTATTTTCCTCTCCCCTTCATTGACCAAGTCTTGGATACCTTGTCAGGCAAGTGATACTTTTCCTTATTGGATGGATATAACAGATACAACCAAATCCTCATAGCACCTAAGGATTAGAACAAGACTACTTTCACTTATCCTTGGGGCACCTATGCCTATAGGGTCTTACCATTTGGGTTGTGCAATGCTCCTGCCACATTTCAATGAGCAGTATTAGGGATATTTGTTGACCTCATTCATGAATGTGTGGAAGTATGAATGGAAGAATTTACAGTATATGGAAATACTTCTTAGGAAGCCCTAGATAATATGAACAAATTTATTATTAGATGTCAATAAATCAATCTATCCTTAAGTCATAAAAAGTGTAAAATGTTATTGACTAAAGGAGCAGTATTATGACATCATGTTTTGTCTGAAGGGATTAAAGTGGATCATGCTAAGATTGAGGTAATTGTCAAAATTCCACCTCAAAATACTCAAAAAGAGGTAAGAAGATTTCTTGGACATGCCAGATACTACCAATGATTTATTGAGAATTTTACAAATATTGTTGCACCAATGTTTGGATTTCTTACAAAATATGTTTATTTTCTTTGGACTAACCATTGTCAAACCGTCTTTGAAAATCTAAAAGTTGAATTATCTGTGGCACCAGTTCTTAGGGGACACAATTGGGCCCTTCCATTTCACATATCCACTGATGCCTCCAATACTGCAATAGGAGGAGTATTAGGACAAAAATAATACCAACATACTATGCCATTTACTTTGTGAGTAAGAAATTGTCCCCTACCGAGATAAACTATACAATTACCGAAAAATAATTCTTGGTGGTTGTACATGCCATCGATAAGTTTCTCCATTATATCACAGGATATGAGGTATTTGTACATACAAATCACTCTGCCATTATATTTCTCATGAATAAACCCATTACCAATGGTTGAGAAACTATGTGGCTCCTGTTATTACAAGAGTTCAATATCATTGTCCTTGACCAGCCTGGAAAAGAGAACTTAGTAGTTGATTTTATTTCACGTATTAATCATGAGGGTGATAGTACTCCTATTCATGATATTTTTCCAGATGAACATCTCTTTTCCATCTTCGTAAATACCCCATGGTTTGTAGACATGGAAAATTATTTGGCTACTATAAATTTTCTAGCTCATTTGTCACCTCATGAAAAGCATCGAATTATAACGCAAAGTGATAACTACTCTTGGTTTGGCCATGAACTTTTTCATTCTAGACTAGACTTGGTTATTCGTAGATGTGTCTGGGAAGATGAGATACCAGAGATCCTACGAAGTTGTCATGATGAACCATGTGGCAGACATTTTTCCCAGAAACACACAACATATAAGGTTTTACATTCATGTTACTATTGGCCTAGTATTTTTAAGGATGCTTCCAAATATGTGAGAAGTTGTGGTAGTTGTGAGAGGATAGGAAGACCCACATCAGCTAATGAAATTCCTCTATGTGCTCAACTTATGATAGAACCTTTTGAGAAATGTTCCCTTGATTTTGTAGGACCAATTTCCCCCATGTTTTGTAAGAAGAATAATATTCTGGTTTGCACAGATTATGTCACCAAGTGGGTGGAGGCAAAGGCCTTGTTTAGGGATACTAAAAAATATGTTGTTGATTTCATTTATGAAGATATATTTACCTGCTTTTGTGTTCCTCATGAGATTGTTACATAACAAGGTACACAATTCACTTCTAATATGATGAAGGAATTAATGGAAAATTATGGGATAAAGCATCGTAAGTCTTCTCCATATCACCCACAAGATAATGGCCAAGTAGAGTCAACAAACAAAGTATTAGAAACTATATTAACCAAAAATGTCCAATTACACCATATAGATTGGGATGATATACTTCGAGAGGCTTTGTGGGCATATCGTACCACCTGGAGAAACACTATTGGGCATACCCCATACGAACTAGTTCATGGAAAAAAAGTACTTCTACCAATTGAATTCCATGGAATTTCCATATTGATGCACAATTGGGATTAGACCTAGATGAGGCACAAAAGAAACGAGCCCTACAATTGAACAAATTGGATGAGATTAGATAAGATGCTATACAATGGACAATTTTAGTTCAAAACTAGAGGAGTAAGTGGCATGATAAATTTATCAAAAAGAAACAATTTCAACCTAGTGATTTGGATTTGTTGTTTGATTCCCGATTCAAAAATTTTAAACAAAAACTTACCACTCGATGGTTGGTTCCTTATGAGGTAGTTACCGTGTATGATAATGGGTGTGTTAAGATAAAAATAATTGATGATGGACAAGTCTCTTTCGTAGTGAATGGACATCGACTTAAACTTTACCACATACCCATTTCCAAAGAATATTTTCTATAGGTCATGTCAACTGACAAGGAATTGGACTTGGTGGATGGGGAAGTTTCTTCTCCCTCCCCCTCTTCTTGAAACTTTTTGATTTATGATTGTACATATGTAAATATTTTAAAATGTGTTTTTTTTTTATAAACAATTTTAGATATTTCTGCAGGTATTTATCTAACCACAAGTGGACAACACCAAGGAGACAAAAAGGGAATTGTTTTACTTAGGAATAAGATGTTTCCATATTTGAACTTTGTTGTCTTCTTAAGCATCAATTGGATAATGAATTTTTATTATGCTTAGAAATTGTCTTCTTTAAATTAGCCATTTTTACAAGATTTCTATATTCCTTTCTCTCAAGGCATATTTAATGGTAGTTGCTCATAACCTCCACCACTAGAGGATATAAGGAGGTGACACCTTGTCTTATCAAACCTAAAGGTTACTCATACAATTTCCCGAAGAACCTTGAGTAGGTGAGTAAAGTATCTTTATTAAAGAGTAGCCAGAAGGTATGATTAGCGGTTAACCATGGAAACATCAATATAACTTCAAAAAAAAGAATAAAGTGAGTAGGGATTGAAGATACCTTTTTGTTATTTTCCAATGCTACCATCCACTACACATTAAAAAATCTTGATTATTCCATATCTTTATATTGGATACACCCACTTAAATATCCCTTACATCAGGACCATCTATAAGAAATACATAAAGAAGAGTCATCCTCTAACTTAAATACCATCCTAGTCCAAAATAAAAATAAAAATCAGACCTTCCTCCCCATCTTCTTGCAAAAAGAAATATTTATACACAAATCTTAAAATATGGTGGACCAATCTCTATTGTAAAAGGGTGTAAGAGGCTAACCTGTCAGGATACTGAAAAGTTATGCTGGCAATGGGTACTAACCTATGGTATGACTAGGTAAACTCATCGAAGTAATGAATAGGCTTGATGGCAGTGGGCCATTCTACCTAGCGAGGGTGATGATCTGACAAACAATAAATAAAAATTTTAAATCTTAAAACTTGTCCTAATGTATGACACTACTTGTAGGAAAAGATGAAAAGAAGTATGCATGGTTAAGAAAAGGTAAATGAACTCCATCAATATGCCATTGGGAACTAACTTTAATACAATTCTAACAACATCTCACCTACCTCTTCTTAACTATATGTAGGATGCTCTGTCCTATAGGTGGGGCCATATTTTAACCGTCTTTTCAAACTAATGTGTGAAATTTATCTCTACACGTGGAAAATTGTAAATCTTAGGCTATTCGGAGAATTGATTGGTTCCCTATATCTTTGATTGTGAGGTGTCACAATACTTAGGAGTGGGGGAGGCATTTCCTAAGATGACAAATGATAAACATCACCATCTTTATTACAAGCCATGAGAATAGGAAGTAGAATCTCTGTCAAAATTATGTCATATTGTTTTTACAATATCCCGGGCTATTATATCAACATGTGTTTGTATTAGTATGATAAATGTTATACTGTTGACATAACTTTGTGTGTTATAAGCCTGGTATGCATTTTTTATTTATGTTTATACAATGGAAGACTTCTTATACTTAATTGTTCCTTGTGACAATTATAGATCGATAATAACTTCTAAATGCTCACTTTCATATGTATTAAAAGCCTATGAAAATAGGAACAAGTTGTTTGTATTGTTACAGATCAATGACAAGGCAACAAAAAATGGATAATCTTATCCTATCCATGCTCATGTTCACCATGCCTTCCAGAAATTGTTTAAGCTAAGTGTTATGGGTGAACGTCCATTTACTATGGGATAGTTTCCACTTACACAAGAGGACCAGATGGAGTTCCATCAAGAGGACCGTATGGAGTGCATTTGGAGGATCAGATGGAGTGTCATCTGGAGGAATAGATGGTGTACCATATGGAGGATTGGATGAGGTATTGTAATCACTGTAAATGATCATGATCACATGAAAGTGAGATTGCTCAAATTAATTACACCCATTGCAATGATAAATTAGATGAATTAAATGTTGTATTTTTCAAATTTCATCTTGGTGATCAAATTAAAATTAGAAATGCATTTTCTGATCAAATGTCGAAGTCGAAGACTTGGACATTGATCTAATTCTTATATGATTTTGTTTACCTCCAAAGTACAAAACTTTCAAATTCAAACTCAGTGCAATTATGATCACACATGGCATTCATGTATGATGGATTCTCCCACGATTCAATTGTTTCCATCACAATTTCATTAAGAAACAAGTACTCTGCCCCGATTTCTCATTTTTCTCATCCTCTATTTTCTATATCGCGCTCTCTTCCTGCCTGATTTCGTCCTCCTGCTCATCCCTTTCTCTGTAACCATGCCCAACCATTATGAACCATCCTCCTACACTTAGCTACTGGCCATTCTATAATTCACAACATGTAGATAAACCTTCCTCCGCGCAGGTTAGGGATTGTTCCTAGCCAGTTTGCAGGGGCATGATGATGGTGTCTCTCTCCAATTCACTCTCAAGTTCAATGGGAGACTGAATCACGTAGGGTATCTGGTATTTTTGGTCTCTGAGGAATCCATTGCCTCGACCACAAAATTTCCATGGGTTGGGGACCGGTGATTCAAACACCATAAATTTCCACATCCAAATTATAACAGAGTGTTCAAGCCCAAATTCAAAAATGTCTCTAGATCCAAAATTTATTCGAAAGAATGGATCAAATATGAATTGATAAACCCTTTGATCGTAATTACCAGGCTCATCACTTGTGAAGGTAGGTACTCTATTTTTAAATCTTGTCATTTCCATCTTTTATCCCATTTTCAATTAAACAAACCCCTGAATTTTCCCTTCTATTATCTAAAAAGCCTTGAGAAAATGTCTTCCTAGGTCCATAAAAATTTGGACAACCCTCACAAAATTTTATTTCACCATGGGATCATTAAATTTCTTGTTATATCAGAATTGAAAAAACAAAGTAAGACATGGGAATATTTCCTCTACCAATTTTCGAATCCCCATCTCACAGGTAAGACAAGCAAGAGATCGATCAATTCAAGGGTTGTAACCCCACCTAATTCTCACTCTCTGAAAACTCCAAACCCTCCAGTTCAAACTATCTCCTTGTATGATAATAAGGCTAAGAAAATTATTGATTCCCCTGCAGCCTCCTCTGGTAAGCAAATTAAGAATCCTCCTGAAAATTCCCCATTTTCTTCAACACATATTGATTCTAAACCTGAGAAGCTACAAGATTCATTTCATCAAGATTTTCCTTCGGTTCCTACAAAGAGGAGAGGAGATAATTGATTCAAGGGTAAATCCTTTTGAAGAAGCACCAGAAGTATGAGGGGAAAGCCCAATATAAAACCTCCAAGTACTTCAGATCCTATTCAATTGTCTTCAGACCATGAGATCCCCCATAAATGACTTAAATAATTTTTTGTAGAGGAGTCTAAGCCCGATAAAGAGGTAAAATATGAGCCTATTACACCAATGTTTCCTCACAAAAACAGTATTACTCCTTCCTCACAGATTCCTACACCGTCTTATAAAGTTGATATACCTTCTACATCTATAAAGGATCCCAAGCCTTGCTCTCTTCAGCCATATAATCAAATCCCATCTATCGAGAAATTGCAACAAGAAAATGCTTATCTGCTTCAATAATTGGCAGAATGAGAAACTATGGATCAACATTTGCACCATGGCAATGTTGTCCTGAAAGAAAAAGTAAACTCTCTTCAGTGATGGGTCAATCAGATGACCACCACTAATCATAGTCTCAGGATGCAATTAAAAAATTGCAAAAGGCCTAAGACAAAGTCCCCAGGGCATGAGGGAGAAGCTTCTAAATCCAATCGACCCCCTCCTTCACGAGTATAGTTATGTCAGGTGATTCAATTTTATTGCAGAGGGAACTGCAAACTCTTAGGCATGGGAGAAATGTTGATTTGGTGTTTTGACTTTTTTTCCAATGGCCAAATCCTTTTTGCATATGAAAATTATACATTATATGCTCTTATTTAGCCATTTTTAAAGGTATTATCAAGATTTGTGCATCAATTCACCTTGGAACAACACAAGGTATGTGTAATCATCATTTTTCAATGGTTTTATGTTAATTCATATTCAGTTGAATGATTACAATGATCTAACGTTTCTTTTTTTCTTGCAACATGTCAAAATTGTGATCCGACCGTCCATCTAGTCCTTCGTCCAGTCCTTTGTCCAGACCTCCATATGAAACCCCATCTGAAACTCCATCCAACACCCAGAACGTAGAGGATTTGGCGGTTAGAATATCAAAGAGATTCGATGGGAGAATCAGGAACATGTTTTTTGTTCCCACTCATTCCCTTTAGCTATGGAGATTGAAACATTTAGACTTGCATGGTTGCAGCCACCACTATGTGGAGCACACGAGGTTGTTGGAAAAATATTCTTTCTGTTAAACGAATTTAATGTATTTATGTTTTTAGAGAGTGTCGACCCTTCCAGTGGTCAACCTCTCAATATCTGTATAACTCTATAAATATTGTTGCCTATACCATGAAGAAATACATGGCTTTCATTTTATACACACAGACATTATCTTCCATTTTGTTGTATACTCTATTTTTGATGATCAATACCAATGTTGTGTTAACTCAGTGAATGCGTTTTCCAATTGAAGTATTGCCACGACCTTTTGGAGGGCCACCAGTGGTTTGGGTGGTTGTTCATATCATATACATTTGCATTTTTATATTTTCCTTTCATATCTCTTCAATTTTGAACTTGTTTGTTTAATTCCATTCATTGTTTATATCTCTTTAATTTCAGATTTCTTATTTAATTTATATCATTGTATATCTCTTCTAACTTGCATCTCGCTTCCTAAATTCTGTGTGTATCACAAAGCATGTGTGGACGTCCATATTTACTTTTTTATATTTTTATTTCTAACATTTTGATTGCAGGTTGTAATTTATTTGCTTATAAACTGTTTAATTATGCCATCATGTCTCTTTTTCATAAGTTGTAAATCACTCTATAGAATAACAATTTAGACAGAGTCCATGTTTACTTGTTTATATTTAGATTCTTAACACTTTGCTTGTAGGTTGTAATTCATTTGTTTAGAAGTTGTTTAGTCATGTTATTGTGTCTTTATTTTTTCTATATTTCATAAAGCTGTAAATCACTTTGCAGAGTAGCAATTTAGACAGTGTTCATTTATTAAGTTGTAATTTTCAAATACTCTCTGTATATTTTCTTAACTTGTTAATCTTGTTTTTAGCATCAACAAGATAAAATAGAAGTTGATTTTGAGTTATGATTTTCAATAGCATCCTAGTTATAATTTTGACTTATGATTTGTAATGTTATCCTAGTTATGAATTTGATTTATGATTTCTAATTCATACTAGTTATGTGTTTGTAGGTTTGCTTGAATTATTGATTCAAAACAAAGTATTTTACAGTATCAGCGTCATAGAGAAAATGATTGATGTTGAATTTCTTCTGCACAAATTTTATAGATCATATGGATTCCAAGAATATCTAATGTTGTTTTTATGATGGTAAATCTTTCTATAGACTACCTTATCCATACTCTTCATTTCTCTGTAGAAGTTAGCATTGAGTTAATTCCACTTTGTTATAACCCTAATTTGCACCATACATGCTTACCTAGCATCAGGCCATCTCAGATCCCTTCTTTGCCAAAGAATTGTTGAGCAACTCTTTAAAAAACCTCTTTTATAAGGGCCCATGTGCCCTACTCCATTATTGCATGTGTGTACATGCTCGCTGACCTAAAATAGCCTGCGTGTACCTACAAAAGAACGAAAAAAGGAAAGTTGTCGATGGAACACACAGCTTTGGGTGAGTTAACTGAAACTCTCGGACATGCATGACTGAGTGTTCGTCCAAATACCTAGCTTCTTCTAGCCTATAAAATAAGGGTTAGGGGTCCCATTTGGAAGAGGATAATAAGAGTAAAGAAACTCTACCCAATTTCACATTCCCGTTATCCTAACCCTTTAGCCATCCTTGTGCAAAGAGAGATACAAAGAAAATAAGTTGGAGGACATTTAAAGAGGATACCAGGTGATCCAGGTGGATATCGGAGGCCACCCACCTTTTCCAAATGGCTCAAAACAGTTTTCTGGCCATTTTGGCAATTTACTATTTTTAGCAGGTTTTCACTTCGGGGCCATTTTGAGGGCCTAAATGAAGTTCTTTTGAGATCTAGGTTCTAAATTATATCCAAATGCATAATTGATCCCCCGAAATGAATCTCCTTGATGATACCTTTCCAACTAGCTATCACACGCCTAAAACGGAGATTGTATGCAAAAGTTACGACCCCGGGAAGTTGATGCACCAACTTACCCAAACGGGGCCCACATGACTTTTGGTGCTTCATCTCCTAGGGTTAGGTTTTTGGATGTCTAGGAATTTTGGCATTCCCGATTATTGTAAAAAGGCCTCCAGAGCCTCATTGTAACCATATTCTTGCGAATGCGAGTAGCCGTCACATCTCTTCTCAGAGATAAGCTGCCACCATTCTAGCGAGTCTTTCACTATGTATCTTTACAGTCTCTGAACATTTATTTCATTAATAGAAATCATGTATTACTGTATCTCTGTGTTTATGGTTACATCTTTGATATATTTCTGTTATATTACTGGATATACGCGATATCTATGTGCATTTCTTTATTATATCTCCACTCTCATTTCGTGCCAAAAATAATCCGGATCACCAGGATCAGGTTCATGGAGAAGTGGTCGGTCTCGACATTGTAAGTTGATTCATTAAAGTTAATAATAAATAAATTATTTTCCCATCCCACTATATGAGTTCTTCATAGTTTAGTGAGTATATGTTTGATTCTCTAACCCATTAATATGTAGAACAAATGAATGTAGAGTTTGTTGCTTGTTTTGTATGCAGTTCAGTCTTGGGAGGATAGCTTCTATCAAGCAATCAAGCATGAAGAAGGATTGACATCAAATGTATAGAACAAGGTATGTTCATTTAACCATGTATTTGCTTAAAGGAAATGGGGATTAGGTCTGGAACTACAGTAGAAAGTAGGATTCTTTCGATCTTATCTGCATGCATAATATAACCCTAAGTGCTAGTTCGTAGGGGGATTTCCCACCACAACATAATTGGTGACCATACTGGGGAAGTCTCTAGGGTTACTAGGAATATTGTTGGGTATTTTTAAAAGACTAGTTTTATTTCCTGTTTTTTGAAGTTTCTGCAAAGTCTGAGCTAACAGAGATTCTGGTCTTCCATACCAGCTATCTCTGTTTCTTTGCTTGACTGTATTTTTTTTTAGACCCACAAAGGTACACACGGCCTGCATAAGGTCTACGCACGTGTACCTGCACCCTACTTTCTTACAGCTTGCATGTAAACACTAGTTGAAGAAGTAATAGTAGCGTGTATTATTCCAGAAAATTTTTGAGGCAGTCATCCTCTTCCCTGTCAGAATCAGTCATTCTTAGGGGTTTTCTGGAACTCTTTCTAGTCTTTGTTGTTTGCAGTCTCTAGCTTAGGGTTCACCTCAGATTGGTTTGTTCTATGAATTTTTCCTTACATTGTTTTCTTTTTTCTATTAAAGAAAGTCTCTAAACCTTCAAGAGATCCTTATTCTCAGTATTAGTGGTCTCTTCTTGGTTTGGATTGTCTGTTTTTCTTTGTTTCATAGTTTCAGAGATACGCGCGGCCTGTATAAGGCCAGCACGCGTGTACAGGCCCTCTAGCTCTACACAACTCACGTGCACATGCTTGCTATTGAATTGTCAGCAGTGTGCTTGTGAAGGATAGTTTTTGTTGAGGGTGAGGCAGTCATCCTTTCCCTTGACAAGAGTTATACCTCTCAGTTTTTTTGAATCTCTGTCCTAGAAGTCAATAGCTTAGGTTTGATCTCAACCATAGATTTCTTTTTTCATTTAAAAGTTTTCATCAAGATTAGGGTTTTTAGACAAGTGTGAGAGTCCTTTTTTAAGTTGCTAGTGTGTGATTTCTTGAAGTGTTTCTTTGCGATCTTCTATTAGGCTAGAATTTTTTCTTGGTTTTTGACTTGTTGATATTTTCCCTTTTTTCTTTGTGAGCATTCAAATAAATAAAAAAAAATCTTTCATTTCTTTGTTTGGTTGAAAAGTGTTGTTTTGCATTAGTAACCAGGGAAAAGTCTTTGCTTTCATAAGTTCTTGACAGTTTACTTAGATCATAAGTAGCTCGTAGTCAAGTGAAATCCTTCTTTGTGTTTGTTGTTCAAAAGATCTTAGAATTTTTTTTTTTAATTTGAAAAGTTGTTGAAAATTTGCGTTAAGTGAAGGTTTTTGTTGCCAACTTTCTCTTCATTTTTACTTTCGTCTTTCAAACATCACTAGTTTCACTTTCATAAACTTTGACATAAAAAAAGACATAAAATTAATGCTAAATCTAAAATTCATTAGACTTTTATGTTTGTAGGGTCAACCAATTAGTTCAATATTAGGGCCTTGAATTAGGTTGGAGAGGAAACTCTTCAAGGCCATTAAAATCAAACATTGGAGTCTGAGTTAGGGAGTGTACAAGTCCAATATCGTGAAAGTTATCTGGGACCCCCCTCTAACATAGGGGATAAACACAAGGTCGTGTGCAGAAAGGTAGTGGAGATAACCCCTCCAAAGCTGGACCAATCGTAGTGGATTACACATATAGAGGACTTGTCTTGGGATTCCGTCGATTGCATTTTCCACGGATATTCGTGGGTCTCGAATCCATTTGAGGTCCTCAGTTGTCTTCCATACCACTTTCTCTCGATACCCTTGATAGATTTCGGGCTTGATACCCTGCTCATTGTGGTCTACCCGACTTTCGAATATACCCGCCTGGTGACTGTTCACGCGTTGGCAACCTAGTTGCTTATGTTTTCTAGGGACATACATAGGTGACTGTGGGGGTATACCATGGTACCTAGGATAGACATCAGGCCATGCTTTGCAGAGTATACCTGTAGAGTTCTTCCATGTTCAAGTTGCACTTGCACCGGTAATTTTCTCTAGTGTTGGTTGTTGTAACTGTTCTTCCAATTAATTTAGTGTTTGCCTGTCTTATCTTATAGGGACTTTTTTAGTGTGTGTTGTTTTTGAATGACTAGAACACCCTAGAGTGTCTTTGATATTCTCACACAGTGGAGGATCATGAGATCCGCTGGTCATGAAGGCTTCTTGGCCTGCCGCCGATTATACTAGATTCACCCCCACCACCACTAAGGTGAAAGCTAGACCAACAAGGGTCTTTTGAAGCGACCGAGTCATAAGAAATTATGCCCGACCAACATCCAAAGGAATTGACCATTTTAGACCTTGGAGTGAAATATTTTGGTTTGGTTGAAACCTCCACCGCTAATCTTTCGGCACCCACCATCATACCAATTCATCCTTATGAGTGCCAGATAGTGTCGCATGCAGCAATGGAAACAAATGTTGTTACTCCTTCTGGGAATTCTTCAATTCCCACTATGGTTGTCACCACAGGAGAGTTTCCACCTCCTAACCCACCATCATTGGTCCGAGCCAAGCCTAATGAAGATCTAGGAGATCATGTGACTACCTTCCATCTTTGGTGCTCATCTAACTCATTGAAATACGACTCCGTACAGTTGTGATTGTTTCAATGTACTCTCATTGGGAGTGTTGTGAAATGGTACATTGATCTCGATCTCTCAAGATACTCTTCCTTCGGTGAACTGGAAATAGATTTTCTAAACCATTTCCAGTTACCTGTGAGATACGATGTTGGCACCGAATTACTGGCCAATTTCTCACAAACAAAAGCAGACCATATCTCTGATCACATCTAAGAATGGAGACACTGAAAGATTTTAATTAAGGTACCAGTCCCACCAGCATTCCTACTCGAGGGGTTCCTTAAGTCTTTGGTCCCATTTTTATCCAAAGACGTCGTGACGTTGGGAGTATTTTCCAAAGAAGACACCATCATGAGAGCTCAACAACTTGAGCTAATCTATTCACAGTCTGGTTTATTATATGAGATCTTGCCAGATGCGCCACTCTCAGTACTTGATAAAACCAGATAGAGAGTTGGACCACATGCCAATGGCATTGTTGGTTCAACACAAACAAATCCTGTTGAGTAATTGACAAAGCATTTGTAGCAGTTGTCTATACAACACACAATGGCTAGCCAAACTACTGCTTTGGTTGCTCCCCCTACCAAAACATCAGATGTACAAACAGTGCAATTGACTAATCCAAAGGCCACCCAATAGCCTGAAGGAAAGAAAAAACAATGAAAGAAGGGTAAGGGGGATACAAAACCTACCGATAATGCTGGCGGGGACAACACTGAGAAATAGAAGGTGAGTTATCCATGCAACTTGTGCACGAAAGACCACCCGACCCATCTATGTCCTCATCTTGCAGAATCCCAAAAGTTTGTGATGCAGCAACAGCCTACTGTGTTAACCAATCCATTTCAACATGGGCAAAATCTAACACAAGCCTCTGCAAGCACGGAAGGGGGTAGGCAAGGACCCTCTCCGTCTTCAAACAACCCCGCATCCGTGAATGTTTATATGGTGAAGGGTGATGCTTTTATATCGACTAGAGTGCATGACTATAGTCAACCAAGCACTTCTGAGAAGGGAAAAGAAGCCAAACTCCCATCTCTTCCTCTACATATTGAGAAGATGTTGGGTGAAACAATGACATGCATCCCAAAAGTCATGTTCAAAAAAAATTCTTACAACCCAAACGCAAGGGCCACCCAGAACTATTATGTGGTGGAAGATTTATCACAAACCCCTTGTGTGATGTCTGCTTTGGAGGTCCTCCAAAGCTACCCTTCCCAGAGGAAAGCCTTGTTAACTTCTTTAAGATCTACTGAGACTTGTAATCCGGGTAAAATCATGCTATATACAACTGACCTAAAACCTCGTCTGCCTTACCATGTAGAATTTCAGATAGTCGTGGCTTATCCCACGAAAAATTTTACTCGGAATATCTTCCGCACGGTGGTTGATGAGGGCGCCTCGACCAGCATTATGTCATTGGCATGTTGGAAGGTCATTGGTCAGCCTGTTTTGTCTTAGTCACCTACTCTTCTTACTTCTTTCGACAGTCATTCATTCCAACCACATGGTATCATTACCTCTTTCCTAATGAAGTTAGGAGGGAAGACCGTGTGTGTCGAGGTAGAGGTAATCGATGCACCCCTCGATTATAACCTCTTGTTAGGGAGGATTTGTACTTATGCCATGCAAGTTGTGGTTGCTACACGAGGGTCGGATTGTGACCATCGATCAATTGTCTTTCTCCAAACCTGACCCTTCATTAGGGTCATCCATTGTCCCGATGATTGATAATCCTCAACCAGGTGTGGTCAATGTAGGGGTTGGTTTGTGCACATCTTTGATGGGTACCTTCGATTACCCACCCCCTCAAGGAGATATCGAGTTTATATCTAGTCACCATAGGGTTGATATTTTTGAAGTTTCGTCATTCTGCATGACTTACTTCAATGATCCGTGGATACTTCCTTCCCCATCGACAACGATGGATGGGACAGAGCACTCGTGCATGTCCATGCCCTTGTCCGCAGCTGAAGTAGCATACTCTTTAGTCTAGCAAGATTTATCCAACACTAATCCAACTCCTGCACAAGAGTTCGATCCACTTCTAGAGCCTATTTGGGCTCAGATTTATCTCACTAACATCGATTCATTAGACTTATTCTTGCCCTCTGATGAAGCTATAATTGAAGCAATGACTAGTCCAGACAAACCCTGGGAAGATCTTCATCACAGATCATACTTCCTCCCAGAATTAAGCAGAATCGAAGCCAGAGAATTCACCTTGACTATCACAGGAGATCGGTCTTGTCCTATTAATCCCTTAGCTACACATGAGGTTTATGCACAGGGTAATATGGCAACTATCATTGAAACCTTACTGATCAATTCTCCCGAAAACCTGGCATCGTGGAGAATGTTTTCATCGGAGCTGACTGCTCCCTCGGAGAGATTCAAATCTACACCGATATTTTTGAAGAATTCTGTGATGTTTTTTCCTGGTCTTATACGGAAATGTCAGGCATCGATCCAAAAATAGTTGAACATGAAATCACAATGTATCCAAATTCCAAGCTCGTCTGGCAGAAGCTTCATCTAGTTAACCCCAAGAAAGCAGTAGCCATTAAGGTTGATATTGTGAAACTGCTAAAAGTCGGTTTTATCTATCCTATCAATTTGACCCAATGGGTGTCAAACCCCATGTCGGTCAATAAAAAACAAGGCACGATTCGTGTATGTACAAACTTTCGTGATTTGAACAAGGCCTATCCCAAAGATAATTTTCCCACACCATTCATCGACTAGATAATTGATGAATGTGCAGGTTGTGAAACCTTCTCTTTCATGGATGATTTTTCAGAATATAACCAAATACAAATCAAACCTGAAGACCAGCAAAAAACAACATTCATCTGTCCATGGGGTACATTTGCGTATCGTAAGATTCCTTTTGGTCTCAAAAATTTTGGAGCCACCTTTCAGTGGGACATGTATTGTTCTTTCCATGACCTCAAGCATATAGTCGAGGCCTATTTAGATGATTTAGCATCTCAATCTTGCAAGAGAACGGATCATCCTACAAACCTTCGACTTATCTTTGAGCGTTGTCGCTACTTCTAGATTCGCTTGAATCCAAACAAGTGAAAATTTTTCGTAACTTCAGGACGTTTGTTAGGTTTCATAGTATCAACAACATGGATCATGGTCGATCCCCTCAAGGTTGAGGCAATAATTCAGTTCCCCCCCCCCCCCATGCACAATCCTTCAACTTCAGAGTCTACAGGGCAAGGAGAATTTTCTAAGACGCTTCATCGCTAACTATGCCAAGATCACCAAGGGCTTTATGTGCTTACTCAAAAAAGATGTTCCTTTTTATTGGGATGATGCCACTCAACACTCTTTCACCACATTGAAACATGCACTCACAACTTCCCCTCTGCTCCGGCCACCTAACTATAACAAGGATTTCTTATTATATCTAGCTGCAACAGAGTCAACCATTAGCATGGTCTTAGTTCAAGAAGATGACTTTTTCTCAGAATATGTCATCTATTACCTGAGCTGAGGCCTCGTAGGACCAGAACTCAATTATTATCATATCAAAAAACTTGCATTGGTAGCAGTTCATGTTGTTCAATGGTTCTGTCATTATGTTCTGTTTTGCAAGACCACCGTCATTATTGTCATGAATCCATTTCAGTACATGTTGACATGATGGGTAATAGGTGGAAAGATCAGTAGATGGATAGTCATCCTCCAGGAGTTTGACTTAGATTTCGTTTCAGCAAAATCGAAAAAGTCATTGGTCTTTGCAGAACTTATTTCGGAACTTTCGATTGAGTCAAGTGATCTTGTGCCGGAAGAGTCACCTATCAGAGGAGATATGTTTTTGATAACCTCTTCGGATCTCTAGTATGGAGATATACTTATCCATCTCTATACTTTGAAGTGCCCCACCACTGCTTCTCATAATGAGCATCAATTAATACTCCATTAGGCTAAGAATTATCTCATACTCGATGATACATTGTATCGGAGAGGTGTAGACTGCATCCTACGCTGATGTCTCACTCACGAAGAAGAAGTTATCGTGCTTAACGATTTCCATACCAGAGATTGTGGAGGTCATTTGTATGTGTTGGCAACAACCCAAAAGATTCTTCGAGTAGGTTACTTCTTGCCAACACTTATCAAATATTGTATCGAATTGGTCAAGAAGTGCCACCCGTGCCAAATCTTCTCTTGAAAGATGTGGGCACATCCCACTCCCATGTTTCCTGTCATCACAGTTGGTCCCTTCACCAAGTGGGGGATTGATTACACTACATGCAACCCTCCTTCAGCAAGGGGGCACCACTATATCATCGTAGTTGTAGACTACTTCGTAAAGTGGGTTGAAGTTATGCCAACATTTAAAGATGATGGAGAGACTGCATCTCTCTTTTTATTCAATCAGATAATAGCAAGGTTCACCGTCCCAAGGGAGATTGTCACTGACCATGGCAGTCACTTTCAGAACCATATGATGACTGAGTTAACATCAAATCTTGGGTTAAGAAAATAACATTCATCACCCTACTACCCCCAAGAAAATGGTCAAGTGGAAGCTGTAAACAAAACTTTTAAGACCATTCTACAACAAACAATCAACTCAACCAAGTCAAATTGGCATTTGATGTTATACTCAACAGTATGGGCCTATTGAATGTCTATCAAGACTGTAACTAGTTTCTCACCTTTTCAACTTGTATATGGGCTGGAAGGAGTCTTTCCTATCGAATGTCAGATCATGTCCCTAAAGTTGGCAGTACAATTATTGACAGACACTTCTCCACTTGAAGAATAGTTAGTATACATTGAACAACTCAATGAGCAGCGTCATGATGCATCCCTGGCCAATGAGGCTCACAAACATAAAGTCAAGTGTCAGTATCATAGGTATGTTCATCCTCATATTTTATCTGAAGGCAACCTTGTCCTGGTCTATGACCAAGATAAGGACCCCCTAGGGGAAGGAAAATTCAAACCCATGTGGTTCAGACCTTTCATCATAAAAGAGGTTTTAAAAAAGGATGCTTATGATCTGGTTGATTTTGAAGGGAATGCTTTGGAAGAGCCTAGAAATGGGCTCTACCTCAAGAATTATTACTCATAGGCAGGTCACTGTGGGTAACTTTTTGTAACATATGTATAGTCTTTGTACTATTACTTTCTAGTTTCTTTTAGTGTTATGGATGTGTCGTTAATGTTATCTTTCGTCACTATGGCAGATGCCAAGTGATTCCGAGGTGTTCATTGGGTATGCAGAAGGTTCTAGCTGGCACACTCAGAGGCTTTCCATCGCAGCTTGGGTAATATTTACACCTCAAGGACAATTATTATCTTCCGGAGGTATATGCTTAGGTGATACCACAAACAATGTCGTCGAGTATAGTGCAGTTATTGAGTTGCTTCGTGACGCTTTGTCATTTGGTATCTCTCATCTTCGGGTCTATCTCGATGCTCAACTGGTTGTGTCTCAGTTAAACAGAGAATACCAGGTTCAGATTCCAACTTTACATCGACGATTCCTTAGGGTACGTCTCTTAGAACAAAACTTTGATTATATTACATATTTTCATGTTCCTAGGAGATTAAACCAAGTTACAGATACTCTAGCTAATCAAATTTTACATTGGAATCTTGCACACATATGAAAGAACATTCACATAAACATGTAAATACATTTTTTGCACACATGATCCATAAGACACAAAAGACATAAAAATCCATATATAATATCATAAATTAACCATAGTACACAGATGGATGCAATTGCCTCAAAAATATGACCACTAATGAGTCATAGGGCTTATGCCCTCAAAAAATATATACAAGTAGTGCTCATGGCATGTGAGATGTCTAACTAAGGTCAGGGCCTATGGGACCTGTTATACTAATCCGCAACATTGGATGAATGCTGAAACAACCAGACCCATGTCCATGGTGCCCCCACTACATGAGGTTGCATAGATGGTGGTAGGTCCTCAATCTTTTCCATAGGGACCATACGAGTGAGTGCAGTAAAGTTCTTCTCGACTCGTCTCAATACCCTGTTAGCCTCCTTGGTTGGAAGATCTCCTGCTACTGTTGGTCCCCCTGCGACGACAGGTGCGTCCCCTGGCTGAGGACGATGTATGTTCCTCACATAGTCAGTGGGTCACACCGGTCCCACATCTACACACAACGAACACATATTTATCAAATACTCTGGTATAACAAAAAAAATTGATATATATAACAAAAACAACATAAAAATTACATATGTTTAACCAAAAAAAAAAAAAACAATGATGGAGACTTACCCATCTCTCCTCGCTCCTCACCAGGAGGTATGGGTATCACAGGATCCCTTGAAAAATCAATCCCTACATACGGGTAATCCTCGATAACTAGGATCTGTCGTGATAGCCAGGCAAAGAAATCATCATCAAAGGACTCACTAGTCCTTCCACCACCTTGTTGTGGTAGCAATACTTCCGATCTACACATAGAAGGAAGAGAGGCCTAATGTCCTTGTACCACTACTCAAGGACTAAAACTCAGAACTCTCTCAAAGAAAAATGAGCACTGAACGGTCCCGAACCCAAAGTTCCTCTGTGTCTGCAAACAAAAATCTCTCAACTGCCTCTTCATACACTCAAGCAATGTCGTACTCCAATCAAATATTTGTGCATTTAAGCACTGGACTGCACAGTTCATCTGTGCACGGGATGCCTGATGTAGAGCTGTAGAATTAGTGATTCTCCTAATAAGAAATACTATCGCCTGTAGCGATAAGTCAATAATCTTGCTTGTGGGCACCTGTGATCTCGAGCATTATGTATCAACCTCACATTATAGACCTATCAATTCCACTATGTTATGTGGCCCCGAAGGAAAAGTTTAGAAGTTGACTAGTTCCCCTCTTCGAGAGAGGCCAATCAAAAAATAAATGTCCTCAGTCATGAGCACCAGTGACTGCCCTTCTAACATGAATGCCTCTGCATCCAGATGCTAGTAGTCAACCAAGGCATTTAGTAGCCTAGGTTGTGCCCACGTAAAAGGACATAGTAAAAACTTGAGTAACCCACATTGCATCAAGGCAGCCACAACATTGGGGTCTTCCCCAACCAACTCACTAACCTCTTCATGCTCTCTTTCTCTCTAGTGGACATACATCCAACAAAACACCAAGGTTAAGGAGAGTTAACCCTTGATTTTTAGGCCTTTTTCATTCAATAAGGGGGTCCATGCGGGCTGTAATAGTGACAGTCATGTGTACACGTGTGCAGATTTTACTCTACCCGAATGTACATGCAGCCTGTCCTGAGACAACTCACGTGGACCTAGGGCCGACCTTTTAAAGGTCGACGCCCCCCCAAAAAAAAATGAAACCTAAAGCAAAAATAAAGACTTAAAATGCAAGATAGGAGAGTTTGTACTTACTTGGTCTAGACAGAAGTTCATTTCATCCACTGTAGCTCCCAGAATGACCACTTTTATCAAAGGGGGTCTTTTGGCTCCAGAGTCAATTTCCAAATCGACAATAGTGATAATGAGCTGCCAGCTTCTATTTATAGACTTTTTGGCCTCTTTTTGTCACTTTTTTGGCCTCCCTTATCATTTTATTTCAACCAAAAACCATTTAAAGTGATTCAGAAGTTGCATGGGAGGGATATGATCGGGTATCGGGATAGTCTTTTGGAGTTTTGGGTAATTTTCGACGGTCCATGAAATTTTTTTCCAAGGATCAACTTGAGCGTGTAGGTTAGGTTTATACCCTGACTTTTGTATCTCAATGTCTTTTTCCTTTGTCATAAGATCGATCCCATTAGGTTGCAACACAGAACCATCATAACTCCTTTAGAAGTTTCATGACTTGGTGGTAGAGATTATCGGAACATGGATGCCCTAGGTAGATCCTGGTTGCATTATGGTATCCATGTTGTCTCTAGTCACTGTAGGCTCGGGAGTCCTTGTTGTTTTTCCTGGTTACGAGTTTGAGCCTCATCTGCATGATTCCATTTCACTCTTGACCTCACCTTCGGGACTCCCAAAATATATAATGGGTCTTCTTTTAAGCCCTTTTTAGACCCTCTAAACATGAAAATATTGCCAAGTGATCTTGTGGCCTTTCACACTCGTTAAACTGAATTTTGAAGTCATGTATTTTCGACGGTAGTTTACCCTTTTTTCGGACTGGATGGTCAACTGTACAAACAAAGGTATACTCTATGGAACTTCAGTTCTATAGAAGAGTACCCTCAGGTATAATTCTACCCCATTTTCGGGCTTGAGGGACTAAACTTATGAAAAAGGAACCCCCTCGGAGTCTATAGTTAAGCTCTTTTTAGACTCCCTAAAATTGAAAAGATCACTGAGTGACCTTATTCTTTCACACTCGTTAAACTGGTCCAAAAGAAAATTCTTGATGGAGTCCATAGTTAATCTTTTTTCAGACTCCTTAAAAATGAAAAAATGGTCGAGTGATCTTGTCCTTATCACACTCATTAAAATGGTTTTGAATAGACGTCTTGTCGGTGATAGTTTACCCCTTTTTCGAACCGACTAGACTATCTTCGAAAAAGGTACGCCAATAGAGTCTCCTTTTATGTTTTTTCAGACTCTCTAAATATGAAAAACCACCGATCTTACCTTCTTTAGGCTCGTTAAACTTACATCGAAGGATGTTACCATTGTGTTTCTTATTAATTGCATTTGCATACCCGCTTCTTTGGCCTAATGCCGACTCCATTTTCTCTCAACTGAACCATCTGAAGCATGCCTTATACGCAAGCCCTGTAGCATTTTACCTCTATGTCTTGACACCTTTGGCCCCTAGAGGATTTTTCCCGAGTGTCCTTTTCTTTCATATGTCTCTTTGCCCTGAACATCCCTGTGTTCCATGCACTTGGAACTAGTATGTTTGCGACACTCAATTCTCCTTTGTAATGTAACATTCTTTTATTCTTTTTCCAAAATTATTGAAAAAGACAAAAAAAAATCAAATATATCCCAAAAAGAGGAAGGGAAAAGTATTTTCTTTATTAATAGCATAATGAGTCACCCTTGGATAAACCACATCTGTCTGTTTGTTCGTCAAACTATGGGATGTAATACGACCTTAGGAAGTTGTTCTCGCTACATAGAGTTGTGTCCTCCTCCATTTGGTTATTCTTCCAAACATATGGAGAGTTTGCATTGCCTCCTACTTCGTAAACTTATGATTAATGCCATGCTGCCTAAGTCTCATCATTTGTCGTGCTCTTGTCCAAGGGAAGTTTCTACCAAGCTTGAGTTGGCCCCTCTGCAATTTGTCTCTTGCCCTCATACCCGGCCATCCTGAATGTCCAATCAAGTATTTGTTCAAAATCAATGAAGCCTTCAATCTGATCATCAAGATTCTCTAGTCCATGACCGATGATCCATCGAAGACCTCTGGGTAGTGACATCGCACACTCATATTACACTCCTACCCGAGTTTTGAAGATTTTGAAGTTGTTTCTCGAGCTCTGAAGACCTCATATCTAGCCTTGCTTTGTCTTTCCATGCGATACCTTACCTTTACAAGCCATGCCATGCCTTACCTTTCCTTTACATTCCTTTCCTTTCCTTGCCTTTCCATTCCATGGCTTGGAAAGGAAAGGAATGGCATGGAATAACAAGGAAAGGCATGGAAAGAAAAGGAAACATTTGGTATGGAAAGGAATGGCATGGCATGGCAAGGCAAGGTAATGCATGGCATGGCATGAAAAGACAAGGCATGGCATGGAAATGAATGGCAACATAGGTGAAGGAAATGCCAAGCCATTCCATGTCATGCCATGCCATGTCATTCCTTATCTTAAATTTCCTTAACATGTCTTTCCTTTCCATGCCATTCCATTCCTTGCCATGCCATGTGTTTCCTTGCCTTTCCATGCCTTTCCTTTCTTTGCTAAGCCATGCCTTTCCTTGCCTTTCCTTGCCATGCCATGCCTTGCCTTGACATTCCATGTCATGCCATACCTTGTAGTTCCTTTCTAAGACATGCCTTTCCTTTACATCCCATGCCATGCCATGTCTTGGCAAGGAAATTCATGGCATGACATGCCAAGGAAATGAATGGCTTGGAAAAGAAAACCAAGGCATGGCAAGGCAAGGAAACACATGGCATGGCATGGAAAGATAAAGTAATGCATGGCATGGAATGGTATGGCATGGAAAGGAAAGGCATGGATCCAGAGAACCAGTTTTCAGCTAGTGGTGCCTATCCATTTTCATTCTATTGAACAGAAAACCATTTGTTGGAGGATCACTGGCACTAGGGTTTTTCTCAATGAGGCATAGTGAAATTATTGAACGAGAGGTCAATTATCAAGAACACTTTGCTGGGAAATTGTGGGTAGTGTGGTCACGCGGGCCTCAAAAAAACATACACGTGGGAGCTTACGAAACTCTTTTATGCTTCTTGGTTTGGATTTTATTCCCCTGGACCAAAGTGTCGACATGTCCCTAAATAGCTTGAGGAGGCGAGTTGAAACTCACGATAAAACTCAAACCAAGACTCAAATGGAAGAAATTTTGGTTGAATTGGATCTAGGGAACCAAGTTTAAGCTAGTGGGGCCCATCCATTATCATTTTGTTGATTGAAAAATTGTTTGTTGGAAGATCTTAGACACTAGGGTTTTTCTCAATGAGGCATAGTGAAAATTCTGAATGAGAGGTTGATTTTCAAGAAAATTGTCCTAGGAAATTGTGAGTAGTGTTTTCACATGGGCCTTATAAAAATATATGTGTTGGAGCTTATGGAACTCCTTTATGTTTCTCAGTTTGGATTTTATGCCCCTAGATCAAAGTGTCGACATGTCCCTGAATGACTTGAGGAGGCGAGTTGCAACTTGTGATAAAAATCAAACCGGGACTCAGATGGACAAATCGTTGGTTTCATTAGATATAGGGAACCTAGTTTCATATAGTGGGGCCCATTTGTTGTCATTTCAATGACTGGAAAACCATTGTTTGGAGGATATCTGGCACTAGGGTTTTTCTCAATGAGGCATAATGCAATTTCTAAATGAGAGGTCAATTTTCAATAACACTATGTTGGGAAAGTGTGGGTAATGTATTCACATGGGCCTTGGAAAAAAATATGTGTGGGAGCTTACAAAACTCTTTCATGATGTTCCATTTGGATTTTATTCCCATGGAAAAAAGTATCGACATGTCCCTAAATGGATTGAGGAGGTGAGTTTCAACTGATGATAAAACTCAAACTGGGACTCAAATGGACAAATTGTCAGTTGCATTGGATCTGGGGCAATGAGTTTCAAATAGTGGGGCCCATCCATTGTCATTTTGTTGCCAGGATAATATTTTGTTGGAGGATCTCCAACATTAGGGTTTTTCTCAGTGTTTATTACATATGTTTGTCAATTTAATACCTTGTTAGGCTAAGCATGGAAAGGAAAGTCATAGCATCACATGTGAAGGAAAGAAAAGGCATGGAAAGGTAAGGCATGGTATGACATGGAAATACAAGGAAAGGAATGGCTTGGAAATGGAAGGCATGGCAAGGAAATGAATGGAATGGTGTGGCAAAGAAAGGCATGGCATGGCATGGAAAGGAAAGGAAAACAAATGACATGGAATGGCATGCAAGGGAATTTCAAAGCATGGAAAGGAAAGGAAAGGAAAGGCATGCCATAGCAAGGAAAGACATGGCATGGCAAGGTATGGCATGGAATTTCATGGCATGGAAAGGCATGGCATGGCATGGCATGGAAACTGAAGGAAATGCATGGAAAGGCAAGGAAAGGAATGGAAAGGAAAGGAAAGGCATGGAAAGGAAAGGCGAGGCATGACATGGAATGGCAAGGAAATACAAGGCATGTCATGGAAAGGAAATGCATGGAATGGCATGTCATGGAATTTGAAGGCATGGTAAGTGAAGGAAAGGCATGGAAAGGTAAGGAAAGTCATGGAAAGGTAAGGCAAGGCATGGTATGTCATGACAAGGCATGGAAAGGCAAGGCATGACATGGCATGGCCTAGAAAGTGAAGGAAAGTGAAGGCATGGAAAGGAAAGGAATGTAATGGCATGGCAAGGAAAGGAATGGAATGGCATAGCAAGGCGTTGCATGGAAAGGAAAGGCATAGAAAGGAAAGGGAAGGAATGGAAAGGCAAGGCAAGGCATGGAATGGAATGGCATGGAAAGACATGACATGGAAAGGAAATACAAGGCATGGAATGGAAAGGCAAGGCATGACATGGAAAGGAAAGGCATGGTATGGAAAGTGAAAGTGAGGAAAGGAAAGGCATGGAATCTTGTTGCTTATAACCTAGACAATGACCTAGACCATGACATAGAGCTAGAGTTGTATTTAGACCATGACCTAGACCCCCCTAGATCCATTTAATCCTAGGCATAAACTATACTCAACCATTGACCCCCTCTACACATGCACCCTAAGTGAACTATACATATACCTCTTGTTAAAGGCCCCACAACCCTTACACCCACATCACCCACATCTTGGTGCTCTAACCATTTCTCTATGTTTGAAAACACTTTCAATCCTAACCCTTTAGGTCCTAGTTGTCCCCATACCCCTATACATATTTATTCATAAAGAAGTTCGGTATATAATAAATGTTATATATGTTGCATTAATAATGTGCACGTGCTTTTATGAATGGATATCCTTGTAGTTTTTTTTCATTTATGCCCAACATGAATGCACACAAATTCTTGTTGGGAATTTTTTGGTTCCTTTCCTCACCTTCACTTTCCATGCCATGCCTTTCCTTTCCATGCCATTCCTTGACTTTCCATTCCATGCCTTGTATTTCCTTTCCATGTCATGTCTTTCCATGCCATGCCATGCCATGCCCTGCCTTGCCTTTACATTCCTTCCCTTTCCTTTCTATGCCTTTCCTTTCCATGCAATGCCTTGCTATGCCATTCCATTCCTTTCCTTGCCATGCCATTACATGCCTTTCCTTACCATGCCTTGAATTTCCTTCACTTTCTAGGCCATGCCATGTCATGCCTTTCCTTTCCATGCCATGCCTTGTATTTCCTTTCCATGCCTTGCCTTGTCGTTCCATACCATGCCTTGCCTTACCTTTCCATGCCTTTCCATGCCTTTCCTTACCTTTCCATGCCTTTCCTTCACTTACCATGCCTTCACTTACCATATTTTGTTGGAAAAATATGGTAAATGAAGATAGGGCATGGCATGGCATGGCATGGAAAGACATGACATGGAAAGGAAAGGAAATACAAGGCATGGAATGGAAAGGCAAGGCATGGCATGGAAAGGAAAGGCAGGCAAGGAAAGGAAAGGCATGGAATGGAAAGGTAAGGCATGGCATGGAAAGGCATGGAATGGCATGAAAAGTGAAGGAAAGGGATGAAAAAAATGGCATGGAAAGTGAGGGAAAGGAACCAAAAAACTCCCAACAAGAATTTGTGCACATTCATGTTGGGCATAAACGAAAAAAAACTACAAGGATATCCATTCATAAGAGCACGTGCACATTATTAATGCAACATATATAACACTTATTATATACCGAACTTCTTTATGAATAAATATGTATAGGGGTATGGGGAAAAATAGGAACTAAAGGGTTAGGATTGAAAGTGTTTTCAAACATAGAGAAATGGTTAGAGCACCAAGATGTGGGTAATGTGGGTGTAAAGGTTGTGGGGCCTTTAACAAGAGTTATATGTATAGTTCACTTAGGGTGCGGGTGTAGAGGGGGTCAATGGTTGAGTGTAGGTTATTCCTAGGATTATATGGATCTAGGGGGCTCTAGGTCATGGTCTAAATATAGCTCCATATCTACGTCGTGGTCTAGGTCATGGTCTAGTTTGAACTGGGATCTTGCTGCCAATGACCTTCTTTAATCATGAAACATGGAAAACGGGGTGTACTCGTGAATATGCAGGCAAATCCAATTTGTATTCCATAGTACCAATATTTTGCAACACCTTATAAGGGCCATAGTACTTTGGTGATAATTTATTATCCTTCTTGGATTGCTTGAGGGACATCTATTTGTATGGTTGTAGTCTTAAAAACACCCAATCCCCTACTTCAAAA
>ML776589.1:720136-737240 GCA_009831015.1 Picea engelmannii | reverse complement strand
TGTCTCAGTCTGTATTAAAATTCCATATCCTTGTTCTCCCATGAATGAGGATGATCTTTATTACAAAAAATAATAAGTATTTATAAATTTTTCCACAGGGTAAAACCTCCCTGTGGAAGTTATAAAACTGTTTACATAAGATCTGGGAAGATATCCCAAAGTTGTCTAAACTAGGAAACTAAAATAAAAATAAAACATTCAAATATCCTCTAGTCTATCCATCAAATCCCATGCAATTCAAATTCACCTGAAAAGGACCAAAAACGAGCAAATTAGAAGGACCTTTTATTAGTAAATGATAGAAAATTTAATTCTATAGACTAGATACAGAATCCTCTGATTCTGTAGCTAGTCTAAATAAAGATACATAATCAGCATTGAAATTAATCGAAAATCTTTAAAAAAAAATCCATTTAATTGACATCCAATAATTATTTGAGAACGAATCATAAATTGAAATCGTTATTCCATTATGAACTCAAACAGGATCCAAATCAATTAAATGACTACAGAGATAGGCATACCCTGTTTTGTTTTTGTTACAACAAGATCAGATCAACAGAACCATAATCGAACAGTTGAGAACCTATATGACATCCAATGCAATCAATACAAAAACCAATCTTATGTATTTGTTATGTCGTTTTACCAACAGAAGATATGATCAAATCGAACAGAATCGTTTACAATTCGTTATGGCTGTGACGATATAGCAAACGAAATCATAACAAGGTGTAACAGAGTGCGTACAAGGTATCTGATCATTCATTTTTTCAAATTGGGGTAAGCAAGATCGATTATATTCAAACAAATCGTAACCAGATTTGGTAAAAATAACACACTCAATCAATTCGTTTCATAACCAATCGAATCCAACAGTTTGTGAAATCAATTGAAATGATTATAATCAAAACAAATGACAAGCAACTATTATGTTGCCTTGTCAATAGGAAACATGAATTCAACAAGATCATTCCAATCGTTATGACTGTGTTGACATGGCAAACGGTTCATGCCACGAATAGATCAATTCAAACCGGTGTAAAAATTAATTTAAAATAAAATCATAACAGGCTCGATTGATTGGCAATAGAATTCATAATTTGTTATGGCCAATTGGGCAAACAGGGTTGATCGACTTTGATCAAAACGAAATCATTCCAATCAAACGAATCAATTGGATGGGGTTTAGCATAGCTATCATGAATCGAATCCATTCCATGATTCGGGCACACCTGCACTGACTTAAATGAACATATCATTTTTATAAAAAGAGAATAGTTCGTTTCCCAAATTAAAATCGAACAGAGCAGTATTTCCACTTTGAAAATTGTAAGATAGAGTATATCGTAACAACCAAACTCAATAAAATCGTTCACGAACCACATCATATGGATCATAACAAAATCAAATCCGAACATGATTGTGTTCTAAACTGAGTATGAAAAATTTCCTTTTCAAATCGGATACAAACCAATCCAATCGAAGACAAACTATTAATTTCGTTAACTCAATAAAGAAAACCAATCAATTAAATCCAAACAAAGACCACACAAATCCAATCAAAATCTATCAATTGCTATACTAGGAATGATCAGATCGTATATCGAATCAATTTTTTTTTTTATTCAAAGCAAAGCTATATATAGAATGCACGCCTTTTAAAAGAGTCATTCAGAGCTATTTAAAAACTGAATTCAAATCATTATATCAACCTAGATTAAAACAAAAACGATGTCAAAACCATACCTGTATAGTGACGAGGCTGCTTGATTATGACAATTTAGAATTGACAACGGTCGTGGTTGATTCCATGTTTTTGAACAAGATGGAGCCGGTTGTCTTTTGCTTTTTATCTGTTTCTTGGAGCTTGGCTTTTTGACTGGTTAGCACTGCGATTTGATCTTCCAGTGATTGAATCTTCGATTGGAGTATAGGAACATCAATATAATATCGTTCTAACCATGAATCACATTGGTCACAGGGTGACTATGTGGGTTTAGACAGAGAAGGCGAGGTTTTGGCCAAATGATCAAGGGCTTCACGAGTCAATTTAATACCCAGGTAGTCAGGGTCGTTCTTTAGGCAGGGGGAAGGTTTTATACAAAATCATAAGGGGGCTCGGGACATAAACCCTGTGAGTAGGGGTACTCGTTGGCCAAGAAATGATCCACATCAGAATCAGAATCCTCACTCAGAACTATAGGGTTGGACTCGACAGAGGGTTTCGATTTGTTTCTGGCCATTCTCGAAATGAGTCGGGCATTTATTTTCCCTTTGGCATTGGCAGTAAGGTTTTCCTTGGGTTTTTTACTCATAGGCTTCTTAATATCCTCTGCACTCTTAGTTACATTGTCGGGTAAGCCACCACCAGGGTCGGTCGAGGGTTTAGGTAGTAGGAGATGTAAGGGTACAGGCGGTTCGGCCTTGGTTTCAATTACCACAGGTTTATCAACCTGTACAGGGTCGGTGTCTTCAAAGCCATTACGGGTGATGAAAGACCTCCAACTATCACCATGCAAACTCAAATGATAAACAACGATGAGCTTAATAATCCCATGGTGGAACAGGCTATTGTCAGTCTTCTGCCTCTTAAACTTTTTCGACATTTTATACAGGGAACGATGAAAGTAGAAAGGAATGTTTAGAGGATACCCTATAAAAATCAGCAGCAAACGTAGGTGGTAGAGGAACACAAGTCCGTATCGACCTTCACAGGTCACGAATGCTTGACTAGCATTAATAAGTCATTACATCGTGGTTTGAGGATAGATATGGGCACACCTCTGTCACAAGAGGTGACTTTGCGTGATAGAAACAACATTGTCCATGGCACTTCCTCGACCTTGCAATTCTTAAACCAATGTTGTCCTGAAGCAGGTAACCTTGTGGCAAGACTGATAAACTACTCATCGATCTCTAACTGTATGTCACCCACCTTGGCTTGACAACCATCGAAAGTCATGGCAAACTGTCGTGCTACACAGAGGTTAAAACCCTCAAATCGTTGTATAAAGGGTAGCCACCCATTTTATTCCAGGTCACTGTAGGCATTGTCAAACATTAACAGAGCTTGGTGGCCATTGGGCTCGACACACACGACTGGTGCTATGGAGCCAAACACATGGTAAGGGAAGGGTTTGTATTCACCAACACACACAGGAGCAGGGCTACCTGAGCTTAACAGAAATGAACGAGCAACAAGGGATAGGCATAAATGCAAGAATGCGAAGGTGGTGGAGTCTTCCATGCAAAATATTCATTATCCAAGTACAACCGCCGATTTACATAGTTGTTCAATCCATAATAGTAGTTCAACCATCGAGTCATGTGTCCAACTAATGAAACCAATGCGTATGCCAATGCACGCAAGCATTATGCCATAGTATTTAAACACCTGACTTATAAATCAAAGCCAAAATCAACTATGCGCCAATGTATCATTTCATATAATCAAAAGTTTAACCAAGGTGCCAAACAATATTCATATAGTCGACAAGCCAAAAGATTATGAAAAGATTAACATAAGGATTATATCAAAGGACATATATATATAAAAAAATTAATCATAACCCCTATGCATTTTCATAGAATTAATGATCAGGCAAGTCATATAAAGTGCAAATCCAAATACTAAATGCCTTACAAACTCAATAAAACCAAGTTATACAATCAACCGAAGTATAAGTACCGATCAAAGGACCTTGCCAGTTGTATAATGATCAATAAAAGGTGAGCGCAATAGGCATGATGACAAAAGAAATATTGACAGTTCAGATAATGATCAAAATACGACTTTGAAAGGAGAATTTTTCACGATTACAGTTGTGAAAACTTAATGAAGACAAATGTGCAAATGTCACAAAAATGAAAATGTTGTTTATTGAAAATTGTGACAAAAAAAAATGATGTTTGTAAAACATTAGTGTAGGAATCTTAATAGACGATAGGAAAAAGTGAGTTGGCTGCCAACAAGGGGAGACGGAGAGAGAGAGGGGGAGGGATGGGGGAATGAATTATGGGAATATAAAGATGGGAGGTATAAAGTGAGTATGTTAGAGTGTGGGAGGGGGAGAGAGGTAGAGAAAGAGGGGAGGTAGAAATTGAGTGTGTTAGAGTGTGGAAGGGAGACAAAGGGAGACATAGAAGGGGAATAAAGAGTCTAGGAGGGAGAGAGAGGGATACATAGAGGGGGGATATAAAGTGTGTGTGAAATATTGTGGGAGGGAGAGAGAGGTAGACAAATAGGGGAGGTAGAGAGTGAGTGTGTTAGAGTGTGGGAAGGAGAGAGAGGAAGACAGACAGGGTGGATAGAAAGTGTGTTTGAGAGAGTGTGGGAGGGGAGAGAGGAATAAAAAGAGGGGAGGTAGAGAGTGAGTGTGTTAGAGTGTGGAAGGGAGAGAGAGGTAGACAAAGAGGGGAGGTAGAGAGTGAGTGTGTTAAAGTGTGGGAGAGGGGGAGAGAAATACAAATAGGAGTGGTAGAGACAATGTGTGAGAGGGAGGGAGAGTGTGTTGGGTGTGTGTTATATTATTTGCATGAATAACACTAGTGTATACTATGTTGTGTTGGGAGTGCAATGGTTTGGGGGTAGTGCACCCGAGAATATATTTTTTCCTTGGGAAACATGTCGCATATTTTCCTCATTTTTTCCTGTCACCTCGATTTTCGCATCCATTGTTGGGTGGTTTTTGGCACATGGTTTTTGCCGATGGTTTTCTATTTCTGGCTAAGGAATTAGGGTTTTTGACTAATCCATATCATTGGTTTAAGGTTTTGGATTCCTTTGGATCCTATGTGTATATTGTACTGTAAAAATTTTATCTCTATGAATGAATATAAAATATGCTCATTTTTTCGGTTTGGGTTTCCAGGGGGAAAATCTCTGTGTAATGTGTGTATTTTCCATTGTACATTTTATGTTATCTTATTGAAAATCTATTTGTAGTAAAATATTGTACAAGGTTAAAATATACATTTGGTATCAGAGCTTTGTTGGCTTTAGGGGGATTCCTTTGTGGTCAAGGTGTTGGCTCTAGATTGTGATAAGCCTTGTTATAGTGGGATATTTGTGGTATTGATTTTTCAGGTGAAAATAAATGTTGAGCAGTTCAAAAATGGAGATTGAGAAGTTTAATGGAATTTTTTTTGAGATTTGGAATCTCAAGATGGAATATCTGTTGGTGGAGAGAGATCAATGGATCATGGTGGATCCAAGTACTGCACCTACATGAAGTGGAATAGATGACTGGAAAAAGTTGGATTGGAAGGCAAAGTACAAAATCCAACTACGTCTCTCATATTTAGTATTATTGAATGTGTAAGAGGAAGCTACAACCAAATATTCATGGGATAAATTGGGGAATTTGTATCAGTCTAAGTCCCTAGTAAAAAAAAATTTCCTAAGAAAGAAGTTGTGTAACCTGAGGATGAGACATGGAGAATCAGTGGCAAAGCATTTGAATGCCTTGAATACAGCGGTAAGTTAGTTAGTATATGTTGAGATTAAAATTTCATATGAAGATAAGTGTATTAGTTTACTGTGCTCTTTACCAGACTCATGGGATAGTCTTCTTGTGACCATAGGTAGTAATACAATTTCCTTGAATTTTGATGAAGTGGTCTCATCCTTGTTGTCAGAGAAGATGAGATGGAATAACATGGAAGGATAGAGCACACATGCACTATTTTCAAGAGTAAACTCCCATGAAAGAAATATATCTAAGTCCTCAAGTGGGAGATCTAAGTCTAAGGGTAAATATAAATCTCTTAGAAATTTTGTAAAGGTATTATGGAGATGTGGAAAAGAAGGGCACTACAAGAAGCAATGTAGATCCAAAATTGAGAAAAAGAATGGATATAAAAAATATCCTTATACAGAAGAAAAGACATCCAAGGAAGAAGGAGGGGATGTGTACTTGAATTCTTCAAGTGCACATGCAGATCATGAGGCATGGTTGGTTGACTCAGGTGCATCCTTTCATATGACTCCCCACATGGTGTGGTTCTTTGAATATGAAAGGTATGATGGAGGTAATGTTTTCCTAGGTGATGAATCGACAACCATAATCATAGGAAGAGAAAAATTCAAGTTGAGGCTCATAGATGGAAGGATTAGAACACTACTTGGTGTTTTTCACATCCTAGGTTTGGCCAGAAATTTGATTTATGTTAGAAAAATGGATGATGCGGGGGTAAAAGAAATGTTTGAAAAGGAAACCTGCAGTTTGGTTTGAGGAGCAATGTTGTTGTTGAAGGGATTTTTGTATGGAACTCTGTATAATCTGCAAGGAATAACTATTAGTGATGGGTTTAATAGTTCCATTGTTCCTGATATTTGAGTTGAAGAAGAAAGAACTCCTACAATCTCTGGAGAAAAGGTTATGATGTGGCATCAAAGACTAGGGCATATCGGAGAGACGGGTCTTCACCTACTACATGGTAAAGGTATGGGTGAAGTTATGCCCAACTTCTCTCTGGATTTTTATTTCTGTGAAAATTGTGTATATGGGAAGAAGAATCGGGTAAGATTCCCCTCGGGTGCAATGAGGGAAGAAGGAAATTTATAGGTAGGTCACAGTGATGTGTTTGGACCTATGTCGGTTCCGTCATTGGGAAAATTTATGTACTATGTATCATTTATAGCTGACTTCTCGAGGAATACTTGGATATATTTCTGTTGGCGTTCGAAAGTCACTCCTGGATTGCTAGCAGGAGCAGAGCCCGAAGCCCATCAGTTTTATGTCACGATTTGTTTAAAGGTGATCAAATGGAGAAAAACTCAAAACAGCATGGTGTCAGCTCAGAAACCAGACCAGGCATGCATGAACGAGTGAGGTCTTGATAAACTCCAAACAATGAGTCGTAGTAAAAGGGTGAGCAGGTGGAAGACTTATGCAAGAAGGGTGCAAAGGTCTATCACAAACATCCGCTTTGTAACAGACTAAAGAAGAAGGCATTCGAACACAAAATCCTTTCACATTCAAACACAGATACCAGAAAACACAACAATGTCATAACAAATCCTTTATCATAACAAGATTGATAAGTTCACGTGAATCCTTCAACTACGAACTCTCTGTCATAAGATGAAACAAGATGGAAAGAAAGAAAAACTGTTTGTTATAAACCAAGAATTCTCAAACACAGAGGCATAACCAGGAAACCAGAGTATTCGCTGAAACTTTACAGTCGGGAGCTTAGCTCTACCATCGATAGATACAAAAATGGAAAAAATGCCTACATATACTCAAAACAACAACAACAGCGGAACCAAGAAAATGCATTGAAATATTTGCGTCTGCATGGCTTCTGACAGTCAACATCTGAAAGATCGTGCAACTTATGTCAGACGCAATCTTAATTGTTTGACAGTTCCAACGGCGAATTGACGTGCCTTAAATTCATGTTCGTGCTTTCCCATTAAGGCAGAGGCGATATCTAACCACCACCAACTGCTTCAATAACTGCTTCTTGGGATTGAGAACGACCCGACCAACTCAGCATTTTGGAATATAGAAGACTTCTCGCGCTGCCACCTGGAATAACTGAATAGTTTGAGGGATGAGCATGGAGGCCAGTGCGGAGGATGAGGCACATGACGAGGATGGTGGTGCCGGGTTATAGGGCGTGGGAGGAGCGATGGAATGAGCGAAGGATGACAGAGGACGATCCATGGCAGAAGACATCGGGTGGAGGAGGAAGACGGGAGGTGATGGGTTCGCCTTCGGGTGAGAGACTGATGTGGAAAGGAACGGGACGCGTGGCAGGAAATGAGCAGACGTTGGGAAGAAGGGAGAGCCACGCGGACCAAGGAGGAGAGGTGAATGGATGACACAAGGCAGCAGGGGAAAGGCGGAAGGAAGAATGAAATGACAGGAGGAGGGCCCACACTGGTTAAGCCCAGGGCAGTTGAGAGGGGCGGGGCTGCACGAGCGTCGTTGATCTGGGCACTATGATCGTGGTCGTCGGGAAGCTGCACATGGGATTCCGGACCCCCCCCCCTCCGCTTAAAGGTAGAAAGGCGGGGGGGGTCTGGAATGGTCTTCATCGTCGTTGATCTGGGTGCGCTGATCTGGATCGTTGGAGAGGTGCGCCCCCGATTCCGGACCCCCCCCCTTGCTTAAAGATCGAAAGGCAAGGGGGGTCCGGAATCCAATATGCGTCGTCGATCTGGGCACGCAAATCTAGACCGCCCGGTCTTGCTTGCTGCTTACCATGGGCGCGTTATCGCCCGAAACTTTGGACAAGTGGGTTTTTCCCCCTTTCTTTTTTCTTCTACCCCCTTATACAAGAAATATCGCTAACATTTGGCTCCATGGGGGATAGAGTCGTCCCTGTGATGCTCTAAGAACTCTTCTACAGACTTAGTGCCTTTGCTGTTGGGTTATGGAGTCATTTATTAGTCCAAAACAAAACAAAACAAAACAATATTTACAAAACAAAATGAAACGAGCTGACTGCGGCTCACAGAAAACACTTCTTTAAGAAATGCCCATTGACTGGGCCATTAAAAACTTCATTGCCTTCCAGATCCTGCAACCTGTAAGTGTTGTTTGAAAACGCTTCAAGGATCTTGAAAGGCCCAAACCAGAGGGCATCAAATTTACTGTGTTTTCCCTTTTCCTGCCTGGGTCCATCCCACTTGAGCACTATATCACCCTGCTCGAACTCTTTCTTCTTATTTTTTCTGTCAAAAGCTTGCTTGATCTTCTGCTGGCGATTGTAAGCTCTATCTAGGACCTGCTCTCTGATCTGCTGCGCCTCTACCATCTGATGAATTCTTCTGAGCATATGGTTAGGTTCCCCTTCATAGTCTTGGAGGAGATTTTCCACAGGCATGGCAAGCTGAGTGGGGAAGACGGCCTCGATCCCATAAACAAGCTGGAAGGGGGAGAGACCCGGGGATTTCTTTGTTGTCACTCGGTCGTCCCAAAGTGCAAATTTGAGCTTCGAGTCCCAGGCTCTTTTATTGTCCTCTAATAGATTTTTGATAAGCTTGATTAAGCTTTTATTAGAGGACTCTGCCAGTCCATTTCCCTGAGGATAGTAGGGAGTGGAGTGAATCAGTGAGATCCCAAATTGGTCACAAAATTTGATCAGAGGATCAGACCGAAATGGGGAAGCATTGTCAGTGACAATCTTGCTAGGGCAGCCGAACCTAGCTATGATGTCTTCCAGGAAGCTGATGATTACTTTGTGAGACGTGCTTCTGGTGGGGACAACTTCTATCCATTTAGTGAAGTAGTCGGTTGCTGTCAAAATCCATCTGTGCTGGCCACTCGAGGGAGGATGGATTTCCCCGATGAAGTCCAACCCCCACTGCTGAAAGGGCGCTGAGACCACCACAGGTTTCAATGGCAGGGATTTGAGTTGTTGCTTCCCTAAGAACTTCTGACATTTGATGCAAGCTCTAATTTCCCTGCAGACATCAGAAAATAAGGTGGGCCAGTAGTATCTAGCTCGGAGGATCTTGCGAGTTGTGGTCTTCCAAAAATAATGGCCTCCACAGAGACCACTATGGAAATCATTCATAACCTTCTGGGCCTGCTGTGGGTCCAGACACAATAGTAATACCCCCTGGGGGTCTTTCCAATACAAAGCTTGGCCAATAAGGCAATACCTGACATCTTTGAGCTTTAAATCTCTGGCTTTACCCTTTTCCATCCCATCAGGTGGTCTCAACTCCTGCAGGAAATACAAGATATCTTTGTACCAGGGGCATGCTGATAGTGGGACATTGCCTTGGGAACCCCTGTTGGATGATTCATCTTGCTCATTGATAAGATTGATTTCCAAGGCTTTATAATTGGATTCGTCCAGGAGCTTGGCCAAGCCCTTCCCCTTTATTATCTTGGTGGGCTTAATTTCTAGGTCGAATTCTAGGATCTTGGCGATCCATTTACCTCTTCTTCCGTCTATGTCAGGCTGTATAAGAATGTCCTTCATAGCGGTTGAAGGGACATATGCAATGATCTTTGAGTGTAATACATAGACCCTGAAAGCTTTGAGAGCTTTCACCAAGGCATAAGCCTGCTTCTCCATGATCTCATATCGGAGCTCTGCATCTCTCAGCGCCTTGCTAAAGAAGGCAATAGGCTGCTCTTGCCCATGATCGTTTTTCTGCAACACGACCGCTGCTACTGTGTCAAAGGAAGCAAAAGAAAATATCATAAAATCTTTAGAATAAACTGGACTCATCAGCACAGGAGCCTCGGCTAATGCTTTCTTTATTTGGTCAAAAGACTTCCTGGGTTCAGCAGTCCATTTTATTTCATGGCCCTTCCTGAGCATGGTTGTGATATGTTTCACCAATTCAGCGAAATTTGAGACAAACCTCCTCAGGAAATTAATCCTTCCCAAAAATGCTTGGACCTCCTTTTTAGATCTGGGAAGTGACAGGGCCTGAATTGATTTTACCCTGTCAGGATCAATTCTCACTCCCCCTGCTGAGACTATATGTCCTAACAGCTTCCCCTCTTACATAGAAAACAATGATTTCTTGGGATTTAGGGAAAGGCCAAATCTTCGGCACTTCAGGAAAACCTTCTTTAAGTGGCAGTGGTGCTCTATATCAGACTTGGAAAAGACTGTTATTTCATCTAGGTAAATCACCACAAACTTATATTTTTCCTCGATGAAGGCTATGTCCATGGATCACTGAAACATTGCTCCCGCGTTCATCAGCCCAAATGGCATCTTGGCATACATGAACGTGCCACAAGGAGTGGTGAAGGTTGTCTTCTCTCTGTCTTCAGGCATGACTGATATCTGATTATAGCCAGAAAATCCATCAATCATAGATATCCTAGATGAACCAGTGACCCTCTACAGTATATGTTCCATGTTGGGCAGGGGGTAATTGTCCTTCCTTGAACTCCTATTCAGGTTCCTGAAATCGACACAGAGTCTGATTTCTCAGCTCTTCTTTCTTACTGGGACCAAATTGGCTACCCAGCTAGAGTATCTCAAGGGGACTATGATTTGGGCATCCAGCATCTTTTTCATTTCCCTCTCCATGACAGGTAGCAACGTAGGATTTATCTGTCTTAGCTTCTGTTTGAAAGATCTAGCCTCCTCCTTCAGTGGGATCTTGTGCTCAATGACTGACGTATCGTATGTCTTGAGGTCTTCGTAGGTCCGTGCGAACACGTCAGCAAATTCCCTCAGCAACTTTGTATATCCGATCCTCTGCTCCTCAGTCAGGCTCTTAGACAGCTTGACCAACTTGGGCTCCTCTGGTGTGCCTATGTTGCATTCAACTGTATCGGCATCATCACCTGAAATTCTTCCCTTCATAGCCACATCATTCCCACTGAACAATATTTCTAATGGGATCAGACCTCTTGGTATATGATTGCTAGGCAGTTGAATAATCTGATGGTCAACAACTTTATCCAGCAACTCCCCAGGGTGGTGGTTAGGCTGCTCGTCAGGGTCCTCATCTATGTGCAATGCGGAGAAGTTGTCGATGGACTGGAGGAATTTCTCAATCTCCTGATCATCTTCAAATACCCTCCAATGTTTAACATTGTCCGGTACAGAGGTTCTGTATCTTATTTCCACCTCTAATCCGTCAATGGGCAGCGTAGGAGCTTTGAACAAACTAGCTGAGAAGGCTTGAAAGTCAGCTGGAGCATTTTCTTCCCTTGGAATGAAGGTGATGTTAAAATCCAGGAAGAAACTATTGACAAGGTCCCATACCTCTTTCCTGTAATTCTTGAGGCGAGGGTGTTTGGTCTGATAGACGTTTTTGACCTGCTGGACAATTAATTCTGCATCCCCGAACACAGCCATCTCCCTGATTCCCATTTCTTGTGCAGACCTTAATCCCAGAACCAGAGCTTCATATTCTGCCACATTGTTGGTGACTTCAAATTCCAGCTTGTATGACAGTGATATGGTTTCCTGAGAAGGAGATTTGAATACCACTCCGGCACCTAGACCTATACTGGAAGAGGCTCCATCAAAGAACATCTTCCAAACAGAGGTGTTTGGAGGAGGCATCCCCTGATTAAGACTGAGCTTCTTTCTGATCTGTAAAGGGGTCTCAGGTTCATCAGTAAACTGCAATAAGCTAGATCCTAAGTCGGTGTCTAAGGCATAGATGGGATGATTAGTGGGGTTTGCTTCATCACTGACTATGTAGGCTAGCTGAGATTCTCTGTATAATCTCCTATGTTCCCCCCCAAAGACCAGGATAGTGGCATACGTGAGATCCATCTGTAAGGTTCCCCCCAGTCTCTTGATCCAATACCTTGACAACAACATGCCAAACTTGGGGGGAACATCAGCTACCACTATATCCATAATCATGCTTTTCATGGGCAGCTGAAACAGGGAGACTACCAGGTCCTTGATGACTCCCAAACATTGTACCCTCCTGGAGTCGAAAGAATAGAGGTCATGATAGGCTCTGGTGACTTCTAATCCTTGCTCTTCCATGACGGATTTGGGCATGAGGTTGTGGGAGGCCCCTGAATACATTAGGAAATTATGCAGCACTTTGTCATGTATGTTCAGGGAGGTGTAGAAAGGAGGGGATGAATCATCTCTGTCCTCTACCATGGGACCTAGGACCACTGCAGGCCTTTCATCTTGGAGGCTTATGAAGTCTGTGGAGGGGTTAGAGGCTTCGGATTTCAACAGGTCGGAGAAGCGCCTTTTGAATTCCCCATGTTTGATTAGTTCAGTGAGGGGCACAGGGATTCTGATCTTTTGAATTTCATGCTCGAAATTGAAAGAAGATGTAATCTTCGGAATTTCTCTAATCTCAGGAGCATGATTTTGGATAATAGGAGAGAGAGGTTGGGCCTTATTACCTTTGTGGTTGTCTGTTACTTCGTCAGTAGGCTTCTCTACTCTGGTGGATGACTCGGGAACATCAGGTGTTGTTGCCTTCTTATTTGACCTCAGGTTATACCTGCCTTGGCCTCCGCCAGCCCTGTTTCCCTTGCTCAGTTCATTTAGCTGACTGTTCATGAGGGATTCCTCATATGCTGACTTAGTTAAGTGGGGGAAAGGAGGAGTGACTTCTACAGAGTGGATTTTAGACTTAGGCTCGTCTTTTTCTCTTTCTTCTTCCTTGGCTACAAAATTGTTCTGGAAGGGAGCCTGAATCCTTTGGTCATCTCTGTCCCTTTCCTTTTCTTTGTGCATATTTGGAGGAGCAAAATTGTTTGGCCTTCTGAAACCTCCTCTATTATCGGCGTTATGAGGGCCTTTGTTCATTTGTTTTCTTTCCGTCTTTAATCTCTCCATCTCTTCTTTCAGCACGTTCAACAGCTGGGTCAGCTCATTTACTTGAGGGTGGGGAACTGATGGGCCGAAGATGTTGGAGCCAGACACCGAGGCTTCTGATTTTCCTTTTCTTTTGTCAGTGTAGGCTCTGGTCCTCAATCTGTCAGCTGCTATCATGTTGGATTCCACTTCTATAGCTGCATCTTGCATCTGAGCTAAAGAGGTGGCTCTTCTTTCTCTTAATACGAGACAAAAATCAGGGTCAAAGGCACTAGAATATGAAATTTGAGCAGAGGCTTTGGAAGGCTTTATCTCTGCAGGAATCTTGTTGTACATCTTATTAAATCTTTTGGAGAAGTCAGAAATAGATTCTCCCTCCTGCTTCTTCAGGGACCCAAACTCAGTCATATAATATATGTAATCTTTCCTATCTCCCCACTACCTCAGGAAAACATTATCCAGGGCTTCAATACCAGCAATAGATCCAGGGGCCAGTCCCCTGAACCATTTCCTCACCTCACCATCCAAGCTCTAGACAAAAACTCTCATCCAGACATCTTCATTTTCAATATTGAGGTTGTTTGCATAACTGTAAAAAGCAGCCAAGTGCTCTTCAGCAGTTATGTCCCCTTCCCCAGTGAACTTGGGCATATACTTCAAGTAGTCTCCAGCAGGGAGAGGGTTCATGGGATGAGGCAAGACCAAAGGAGCATATCTAGCAGCGACTATAGCATCCATTCTGTTCTGAGGGGGATTATCACCAGACATAGGGACGTTGAGTGGAGGAGAGCTTGGAGGAGATGGAGTGTGAACTGGTGAGGCAGGAAAAGAGGTCCTCACAGGGGATGATGGGGAAAACAGAGAGAAGTCCAAGAGACTTGGGTGTATAGATATTTCTCTCTACGCAGTAGTAGTAATCAAAGGAGGAGTAGTGAAACCTCCCGAGGGGGGGGTGACAAGGATCTCTCCCTCTGATACTAGACCAGGAGGAGAAAACTCAACAAGAACACTCCCAAAGTTCAAAAAATGGGAAACCTCAGAGGAAGTACGACCAGGAAGTTGAAAATCAGTAAATGGAGTTTTCATAGAAGGGGAAGGTGTATTACCTTTTTCAGCGACTGAAACTTCTTTTGCAGATCTCTTTCCCTTTCTGCGCACCGCTTCCAAGTCTTCTTCTGGTGTGGCTAAAGGCAAGTGTGGATTAGACCTCGTGTGTCTGCCTCTCGAAGCCACAATTGATAGAACAGGTTCTCCCCAGCGGAGTCGTCACAGTGGAGTCACCAGGTGCACAGTAGAAATCTTCTCGTTCTGATATCTGATGCACCTTCAGAAATCAGTTGATCTTTGTCGTTCAAACCCAGGGAATATATTCAACATCGTCCTCGACAACGGCGCCAGAAATGTTGGCGTTCGGAAGTCACTCCTGGATTGCTAGCAGGAGCAGAGCCCGAAGCCCATCAGTTTTATGTCACGATTTGTTTAAAGGTGATCAAATGGAGAAAAACTCAAAACAACATGGTGTCAGCTCAGAAACTAGACCAGGCATGCATGAACGAGTGAGGTCTTGATAAACTCCAAACAGTGAGTCGTAGTAAAAGGGTGAGCAGGTGGAAGACTTATGCAAGAAGGGTGCAAAGGTCTATCACAAACATTCGGTTTGTAACAGACTGAAGAAGAAGGCATTTGAACACAAAATCCTTTCACATTCAAACACAGATACCAGAAAACACAACAATGTCATAACAAATCCTTTATCATAACAAGATTGCTAAGTTCGCGTGAATCCTTCAACTGCGAAATCTCTGGCATAAGACGAAACAAGATGGAAAGAAAGAAGAACTGTTTGTTATAAACCAAGAATTCTCAAACACAGAGGCATAACCAGGAAACCAGAGTATTCACTGAAACTTTACAGTTGGGAGCTTAAATCTACCATCAATAGATACAAAAATGGAAAAAATGCCTACATATACTCAAAACAACAACAACAGCGGAACCAAGAAAATGCATTGAAAGCTTTGCGTCTGCATGGCTTCTGACAGTCAACATCTGAAAGATCATGCAACTTATGTCAGACGCAATCTTAATTGTTTGACAGTTCCAATGGCGAATCGACGTGCCTTAAATTCATCGCCGTTCTTTCCCATTAAGGCGGAGGCGATATCTAACCACCACCAACTGCTTCAATAACTGCTTCTTGTGATTGAGAACGGCCCGGCCAACTCAGCATTTCGGAATACAAAAGACTTCTCGCGCTGCCACCTGAAATAACCGAATAGTTTGAGGGATGAGCATGGAGGCCAGTGCGGAGGATGAGGCACATGACGAGGATGGTGGTGCCGAGTTATAGGGCGTGGGAGGAGCGATGGAATGAGCGGAGGATGACAGAGGACGATCCATGGCAAAAGACATTGGGTGGAGGAGGAAGACGGGAGGTGACGGGTTCGCCTTCGAGTGAGAGACTGATGTGGAAAGGAACGGGACACGTGGCAGGAAATGAGCGGACGTTGGGAAGAAGGGAGAGCCATGCGGACCAAGGAGGAGAGGTGAATGGATGACACAAGGCAGCAGGGGAAAGGCAGAAGGAAGAATGAAATGACAGGAGGAGGGCCCACATTGGTTAAGCCCAGGGCAGCTAAGAGGGGTGGGGATGCACGAGCACCGTTGATCTGGGCGCTATGATCGTGGCCATCGAGAAGTTGCACATGGGATTTCGGACCCGCCCCCCTCTGCTTAAAGGTAGAAAGGCGGGGGGGGTCCGGAATGGTCTTCATCGCCGTTGATCCGGGCGCGCTGATATGGATCATTGGAGAGGTGCGCCCCCGATTCCGGACCCCCCCCCCTTGCTTAAAGATCGGAAGGCAAGGGGGCTCCGGAATCCAATATGCGTCGTCGATCTGGGCGTGCAAATATGGACCTCCCGGTCTTGCTTGCTGCTTACCATGGGCGCGTTATCGCCCAAAACTTTGGACAAGTGGGTTTTCCCCCTTTCTTTTGTTTTGTACCCCCTTATACAAGAAATATCGCTAACAATTTCCTTAGGAAGAAATCTAAAGTCTTTTATAGGTTTAAAGAGTTTAAGTCTCTTGTTGAGAATCAAACAGAGAAAATAATTAAGGTGTCGAGGATAGATAATGGAAGAGATTTTTGCGAGAACGAATTTGAATAATTTTGTAAGAAATGTGGTATAGCAAGGTAGAAGACTACTCCATATACACCTCAGCAGAATGGAGTTTCAAAAAGGATGAACATGACCTTGATGGAAAAATCAAGGTGCGTTCTTAGTGGTACCGCATTAGGGAAAGAATTTTGAGCAGAGGTAGTGGGTATTGCATGTTACCTGGTCAACAAATCACCCTCATAAATGCTAGATGAAAAGACTCCACAATAGGTATGGACTGGTAAGAAACCTCCTCTCACACATATCAAGGTATTTGGTTGTGAGGCCTATGTTCATGTTCCAAAGGAAAACAAGAGTAAGCTAGATAAGAAGGATGAAAAGTGTATATTTATTGGCTATAAAGATGGTCTCAAAGGTTATAATCTTTGGAACCCACAAATTCAAAAGGTTGTGTATAGCTGAAATGTGGTATTTAGAGAAATGAAGGATGTTGTTAGATAGGAATTCCTACCAAGTAAGAAAGAACCAAAGAAAATAGAGTTTGATTTAAAGGATGATGAATCAGACTCTACAAAAGAACATGAATTAGAAGAAGAAGATCTGTTATAAAAACAGGACCGCGGAGCAATAAAATAAAACAAATGCAGAAACAAAACACAGAAGACACACAATACAAGAGAGACACAGATTTACGTGGTTCACCCAGTGTGGGCTACGTCCACCAGAGAAATTGCCAGGTCCTTC
>ML776589.1:696697-710725 GCA_009831015.1 Picea engelmannii | reverse complement strand
AAAAAAAAAAAAAAAAAAACCTAAAAAAAACTTATTAGAATTAAAGTTGAACCAAAAAAACCTATCAAAAACCCCATTTCTTAGAAAAACTTGCTACAAACTTTATTTTCCAACAAAAACATGTACACTTACTTACATGTTTTTCAAGGATCCGATTTGATTTAATGCTAGTTTCATTTATATATATAATAAAGGATCTATGTTTTTCAAGGATCCGATTTGATTTAATGCTAGTTTCATTTATATATATAATAAAGGATTTATGTTTTTCAAGGATCAGATTTGATTTAATGTTATATATAAAAAACTCAAACTCTAAACCTAGACTTAGTCATGAAAAAAAAAATTGATATATTCATAATCTTTTTTTTTCATGCGGAAAAAAACAATTCCACTGTTATTCTATTACCAATCAAGTGAAACTTTCAATTACATATGGATCATAAGTGTAATGATCGCATCAAAGTATCAAAATAAGACTGTAAATACTTCTTTTTCTATCCCATATTTCTTCATATTGTAAAATATCTACATAATACATATAATGTTGATTACAAAAGTATCAAAAAAGTTTCAGCTATAGTGATCAGTCTTAGAATATATAAAATTGATATGTTGAGATAGCAATTCCTTCGACAATTTCTTCATAAAAGAGCCAACCATTTGTTTTCTTTAAAGCCTTCTTTGATAAGGTGTCAGCTTCAGTGTTGTACTTCATGTGAACATGCATAAATTTGATAGAATCAAATTTGTCCTTTAATCTCCCTATCTTGTCCTTCTAGGAGTTGAGATATAGCAGATTCAAATTGGATTTTGAATTTATCCAATCAATAGTGACCTTTGAGTCTCCAGAAACCATCAAATTTTTTATGGAAATTCTAGAAGAAAGTAGTAATAGGCCCCATAATCCCAATAGTTCATATTTGATATTAATTCCATTGCCTCCTACAAAATATGCTCTGACAAGGTGGTCTGGAGTGATTTTCAGGTAAATTCCAATGCCATAGAAATTGTCAAAAGATGCACCATCAAAGAAACCTATTGGAGTATCATCAAAGAAGATTGGATTTAAAATATAATCATATTTATCATCGTCTGCAATATCTGTGTGTTGTTTGATTGAAAGGATAATTTTAGAGACTATCCTGGAATCTTACCTGTACCAATTTTCAAATAAAATTTTATTTCTGAATTTCCATATTCCACATATCACCAAGTAAGGAATATGTCTCATTTTTGGAAATTGTAAAAGCTATATCTTCAAGTTTTCCTCTATAGAGGAACAATTCCAATCTCCTTTGATCTTTAGAGATTTCATAACTTCATACCAAATGTTTTTAGTTGTATTACAATCCACAAATAGATGAGTTGTCGACTCTTCATCTCTTAGACATAGACTGCAAACTGATGGTCCAACACCTCCTGTCTTTTTAAAATTCACGCCAAAAAGAATACAATCCTTAAAGCAAAGTGACATAAATCAAACAATATTGTCTGGTATGTTTAATTTCTAGATAAATTTATACCACCACCTATTTTCATCCACATTATTTGAGAAAGAAATGGAATTATAGGCTAAATTAGTTGTTACATCACCCAATGCTCTGTTCCAATACCAAACAATATCATCATTTGAATTATTTAGTTGGATACCACTGCTCCTTAACATTGTAACAAAATCATCCCATTCTTTTTTCATCTCGCCTATTAGTCTAAGATGGTTTGAGTCGAACCATCTTTGGTTTAATCTAGATTCGACTGGGATAGTTTCCTGCACTATGGAAAATATATTTAAACTATTTAGGCATTGGAGTAACGTACCTAACAATTTAAAAGAATAATTGTAGCCAATAAAAAGATCAAACCCTAGTGTAACTTGTTTACCAGAACCGATTGACCAGGCCATCCATCTTTTGATGAGAGGAAAGGAAAACATATAATTTTTCCAGATGATAGAAGCTCCTGCGAATTTTTTTTCCTCTCTTCGTAGCCAAGATATTATGTCTAGACCTTTTAAATATTTCTTTCTTAGAATTGATTTCCATAGAAAATTTCCAAATAATCCTCTCCAGCAAGACTTTGCAGCCAAATATTGTGTAAACCAAGAAATATTCTTAATACCCCATATTCCATTTTCTTTTGGCCTAGCAATATTTCTCCATTTTGTTAAGTGGTATCCTGTACTTTTTTTTGCTCCTTTCCAGATGAAGTTTGAAAGAAGGAGTTGAATTCTATGAAGAATGGAAGAGGGAATATTTACAAGACTAATCCAATAAACATGTATACTCTGCAAAACTGATTTAGCTAAGGTAAGTATTCCTCCTAAAGAAAGCCAATGGAAATTCCAGTTCCCAATCCTCTTTCGATATTTTGTATCATCCAATTCCAATCAACCACCCAGTAGTTGTTTGGTTTAAGGAAAAAACCTAAGTATTTCATTCCTTGATCGATGCAAACAAACTGAATATTAAAGGTTGTCTTCAGTATTTCCTCCAGACTTTGGTCGATGTTTTGTACAAGGAAACTGGACTTCTGGCAGTTTATATCCATCCCAGATGCTTGACAAAAAGTATATAGAAGAGATTTAAAGACCATCCAATCCTTAACAAAAAAGAGATGTGAAATGAAAGTACCATCATTTACTTTAAGAACCTGAAACGTTCTTGAATCCACAACTTGTTTCATTAATCTTCCTAAACACTCAACAACCAAAATGAATAATAATGGTGAAAAATGTAGACCTTGATATAAACCTCGATGACTCTTGAAGAAATCAGTTGGAACTCCATTTACGAGAACTTCCATATTAACATATGTAATATAGGGCATGATCCATTGTGTAACCTTCCAATTTAAGACAATCTGAACTAGCAACAACCTAAGAAATTTCCCACTCACTTTATCATAATCATTCTTTAAATCTAACTTCAATATAATTGTACTTACTTTATTTGTCTTTGTTGTGTGTAAACATTCCCATGTAATTCCAACAACATCAAACATCAACATATCCTTAAGAAAGCCAAATTGTCCAAAGGACATGCATGAAGACAATTTGTCTTTGATTTGGGATGCTATAATTTAAGAAATTACTTTGTAGACAAAGTTGCACAGGGAAATAGGACTGAAATCATTGAAAGTATTTGGTTTGCTAAGTTTGGGGATTAGAGTGAAAAAAGTAGCGTTAAGTGCCCCTGGAATAAATCCTATGCTTCTAGATTCCTCAACATCTTTTTGTAACTCCTCTCCCATAATGTCGAAAAAAGACTGAAAAAAGTTCCTATGTCCATCCGTTTGGACCAAGGATTTTTTATTTTGGAATTTTGCTGACAATTTCTTTGACCTCCTCAATAGTGACAACTTTACCAATCTCTTCATTATCAGTATCATTGAAGAAACATGGAACATTATTGAGTACATTAATTTGGATAACAGTGTCTTCTGAGTCAATAGCACTACACTAAGATTTAAAATTCTTATAGGAATTCTCCTTGATCTCAACTTTTGATTATTTGAGGTTCACTTCATCATCAGATATGTCCCAAATAGTATTTTGACATCTTCTTTGACTCGCAAATTTATGAAAAAATATAATGTTTTTATCCCCTTTCGCAATCCATATAGCTTGACTCCTGAGCCTCCAAGAGGATTATTCAAATGAAAGAATTAAATATTTACTTTGTTTGAGTGATCTCAGCATATCCAAATCTTCTTTCCCGAAGATATGAGTGCGGAATTTCTAAAAAAATTGAGCCATTTTTTCTTCAATATTGATTATCTCTGTGTGAAGTTTCTTCTTTTTTAATAAATTCCATTGAATAAAAACTTGCTTCAAATAGTGAGAACAACAGATGGATCGATGAATTATTTTCCCAACTATTCATCTCTTTCCAATTGGATCTAATAGTAGCAATGAAATCCGGATCCAAATTCCACAAGCTATTAAATTTAAAGGGAGGGGTTGATTTCTGGGAAGACTTCTCAATTTGTAATCAAATCAGGTTATGATCATAAATTGTGGAATTAATAACCCAGGACTGAATAGTTCTATGGTTTCCAAGGATATTTTCATGTATGAAAAAACGATCTAGACTTTTCGAAATTCTAGCTAACCCAGCTCTATCATTCCTCCAAGTTGGAGAAAAAAGGGTCGGTTGAACATCCACTAAACCCGTGTTACACATTATTTTCATCATCCCTATGAAATTTAATGATGTAAACCTATCTATTGTATTCATAGGTATTGGTGGCATGAATTCCTAAGGAAATAAGGGAGAAGTACTTTCCCTGAGAGATGAAACCACATTTTCCTTTGTAAAAACCCTAACAAGGAGGATTGTCACACCCTGTCAAGTTCTAGGGGTACGACGATATCGTATCATTGCATGCTGTACTAAACTTGTCTTGCAACATCATCGCACTTTGCTTAGTTCTAGGGGTGTGACACTTTTCGTACGTGGGAAAAACAAGCATCTTCTCGATGCTTCTAGAAGGATAAGCTTCTATGGTGAGGTGGCCTCCAATTGGTTTGGATATTACTCGATTTTATGATTTACTAGGATCATCCTAACCTCCTCACCTTATCCTCTTCAGATTATAAAAGGAGAGGATATCTCATGGAGAAAGTTATCTCAGGAAAATTAAATTTGGCTTGAGATTGTTAGCTTGGTTAGAGTGGCTTTGAGTTTTGCCTTGTCAAGATAGATTGTAAGTGAATTTCAAATCTATAGTATCATAATTCTTGGAGCAGAAGTGTGTGGGAAATGAGGGACAGTTGGAAGGGACCTTACGACATCAAGGATTTGGTTGTAATATCTCTTTCTATTGTTTAATACATATGCACTTTTATTTTCTATATGAATCTTATTTGTCCATATTGTATGATTTCTTGATCACATACATAGTTTCATATCAAATATTTCTTGTATTATTCTTGTCTTCGTTTGCTTGTGTTTATTTGTAGATATTTCTCCATAAGCCTTGCGATAGAGCTTGGATTGCATTGGTGAGGTCCAATCTTTGACATTTAAAAGGTATGTTCCAGATCATCCTCTTATTTGATAATTGAAATCTAAGGAAAGAGTAGTGTATTGTCTTGTTTTGTTCTAGTTTCATAGTGAAGCTAGGGAGATCTGTTTGTGTCCGCACTTACTGATTAGTCTGATAACAAAGTTGGTGACCCTACTGGGGAATAGATTATTTTACTAGTTTTTCTTGGTTTCTTTCTTTGATTGCCTAGGTTCTGGTTTTTGAGTTACTTGGAGATCCAGTTTGACTATCTGACTGTTAAACTTCGCTAGAAAAACTTTATTTCTTTTTATTTTTTCCATTTTTCCTTTGATCATCGCACCCTACTTTGAGAGACAATGCGAAGATCTAGGATCGATGCACCCTGCCTTTTGACATAATGCGAGGTTGTCGCACTGTATTTTTTTTCTAACGTGTGACGATCAAGGAGCGTCGCGCTGTGTTGGTCTACAGCCTGTGACGATTGTGAAAAACTTTGATTTTTCATGGTTTTTCTTGCCCAAATCTTAGATATGGTTTTGGGGTGAATTTTTGGATTTGATTATAGTCTGATTACAGTCTTTGAATATGATTTTATCCATATTTTCTTTGTTTTGGCTTGTTTTGTTTTGAAATATTTGATCTCTTTCTTTGAGTGTCTTCCAGTTACAAAGCATTGTTTTTTCTTTAGAATTGTTTAGTAAAATAAAACTTATTTTTCTGAATAGTTCATGTTAAAAGAAAAATTGTAGTTTGGGTTGCTTTTGTCTTGAAGAAGCTCACTATTTATTTTAGTGTATATTTGAATTGAAAGTTTTAATTTCTTGCTTTATATTAGATTGGGGGCATCTTTTCATTTGAGGTAGTGAAATTGCATGGTTTATGGAATTTTTGGGGTGCCAAGAATCGTGTATTGGTGTACAGTCTCTTTGGCTCATTTCTCGAGGATATTCACATTTATGAGTTTAATAAAAAAATTGGGACATTGTGCATATGGGAATGATAAACGTCTTCTCCTTCTCATAATATAGCCTTCATCGAAGTGAAATATTTGCATTCTCATTTCTTTTCATTGTTTAGATCCGTTCAAAACATCATTTAGTCCATGCCATTTTCCTCTTCAGTAAACAACAACCTTAAAATAAAGCGCTTATAAAAATTGATTAGACAATTTTATATTTTTTGGTAATAAACCTACATTAGATTAGTTGTAGGGATTTGGAATAGGTGTGAAAGATAACTTTCTAAAGCTGCAAACAAACATAGAACTTTTGTTAGGCATCAGTGAAATCCACTTGCTACATTTTGTCTTGGGAAGCCCTTCTAACACAAGGGTCAAACCTGAGGTCGCATTAAGACTGGAAGAGTTACTCACCCTTATTTTTCGGTATTAGTGTATAGATTGCACATATTATTGGGGATCACTTGAGAAGAAAATCCTGTGGGGACTTTCTCAAGTTGATTTCGGGCTAGATACCCTGCTTTTGCATGTGGGTTGGACTGTTAATTGTTTCCCCAGGCATCGCTATCAGAATTGGTAACCTTAGTAGCCTATCTCTTTAGGGTCTTTGCACAAGGTGATTGTGGAGGGGCAAGTCTTCACGGTACCTGGAATCAACATTGCCCAAACTCACTCGGGCTCCTTAGAGGGTATACCCATGATTATGTGTGGGAGCTTGCACCAGGGTGTAAGTCCATTAAGCAGGTTATCAATGTAACTTTTCCACCCGCTCTATCTCAGCCCCTCCTTACATTGTTCACGTGACATTGGATTTCATCACAAACTAGTGTGCTCATTGTGAGAAGGTTTTGTTTGCTTGCTTGCTTACCATATTTTTAGTGTGTGCTATTTTTTTTCCTTAGTGGACTCTAGGTTAGATCTTTGTTTTAATGGTGTTAGTTACTAGAACTATCAATGGAGCCACCCATGATCTGGAGGAACCTTTTATTTTTCCTTCTTACAAAAACGTTGGTCCTCCTTACATCACTACTTTGAGCCTTCCAGGTCTCACAATTGGATTATTGGTATGGTTGTTTTCCACTCCAATAATCCTGAATCCAACAAGTGCTTCAGTTGTAAGAACTTCCCCCCAAGAACATCAACCTCATGTTGATCCTTCACCTTCTTCACCAGTAATATCTTCTTCGCCTTCTTCACTTGCAAGGTCTTCTTTTGTTTCATCTTATTCATCGAGTGAAAGCACTGAAGCTAGTAACCCGGTGCATAAGAAGAAGAAGAAGAAAAGGAAGAATAAAAAGAAGAAAAATAAGCAAGGGTCCAAGCTTCCAACCACTACCAAACATCTTGGAAAACAACCAGTTACTGATAGTCGTACTGGGAGTGTTGATGATGCCAAGGTCACCCAAACAACCCGTAATCCCAAGTACCCTTGTAGGATTTGTAAGAGTAGCCATATTCTTAAGGATTGTCCTGGTCTATCCAAGGTTATAGAAGCATGGTTTACAAGCCCTCACTAACCCATGTCTTTAGTCTTTGAACAACATGTTGATGACCTCCCATCAACTAGTTAGGATACCATTAGGAAGAACAAAAGTAGAGTCAAGTTCCCATGTATGTTATGCAAAGAGATTCATCTAACTCACCTTTTCCCTCGTATGGATGAAGCCTCGAAATTACTGGAAGACATGACTGTTTCACAGCATCAACTTCCAGCTTCTTACCATAATCCTTCTCTCAACCCCTCTGTAGTTGATGGAATGATTAATCTGATCCCTTCGTCTATCAATCTAGTTGATCATGATGTTAATATGGGCACATCCTTAGTTGAACCAGTTGACAAATTGGTTGATCTAATCCCATCCTCGATCAATACCACTCTCTCGCCAGAGAGTGAAACCCAAGCGGTCGATCCGTTTCCATCCATCAATACCATTCTCCCCTTGGAGAATGCAACCCAAATGGTTGATCTGATCTCGTCATCGGTCGATCCTACTCTCCCAGTAAAGAGTAAACTCGATACTTCCAACATTTTTCTCATTGATACATAATCTACTGCGTTGGGGGGAATTCCTCCTTCTCTCGTGGAACTCCCTCCAAGTAATGAGGCCATCCTTTTTTATTGGGGTGTGCTAACTGGACCTTGTTTTCCCTCTCACATCCCTTTCCAGATTATAGTACAGGTTTGTGGTTGGGACGTTCCTCAGACATTGATAGATGAAGGTGCATCTCTTAGTATTTTGTCCTCTATTGCTTGGCAAGCTTTGTGTTGTCCTCATCTTGCCCTGGTTATGCAGAATCTATTAGCTTTTAACATAAGAACCATTCAACCTTTAGGGACCCTTCCTCAGTTTCCTATAACTTTGGGAGGGAAATCTGTCTTTATTGACGTCATGGTAGTCCAAGACCCCTTGAATTTTTCTTTTCTCCTTGGGTGACACTGTGTCTATGCCATGAAAGCTATTGTGTCCACTCTTTTTCATGTGATATATTTCCCTCATGATGGAAGAGTTGTGACTATTGATAAACTCTCATTCGTCGTTCCTAACTAGATTACCTCCCTAAACGGTTCTTATATGCAGATGGTATTTCTCCCGCCACAGGTCAATTATGTGGCGTTGTCTCCCATGCCTTCATCTATTGATGAAGACAGGCCTCTCACTTTAAGCTCAGTCTCTTATGACTTGGATTTGGTAGTTGACATGGTGATATCTTCGATAGGAATTTTAGAGCTTGATCTCCTCACCCCTATAGTGACCCTCGACATATGTTCCTTCCAGAGTGTGTTCCTTCCATCAAGTGACGATCTCTTGGAAGCCATGACCAAGTGTTTTCCCTTGACATGGTGTCCTTCCAGATATTTTTCCTCTTGGAAGCCATGATCAAGAAGAGAGTCTTGAGCATGGTTTTCTGATTTCAAGGTCATTAAAAAATGAAACCAACTTTGAGCATGGTTTAATGATTTCAAGCTTGTTAAAAAATGAAACTAGGTGTGAGGATAGTTTTTCGTTTCTGTAGCAACCTCGTTAAAAAATGAGATGAGGGTCGTGAGGATAGTTTCGTGTATCTGTGGCAACCTTGTTAAAAAATGAAACAGGGGTTACAAGCATATTTCTTGTTTATGTGTCAACCTCGTTAAAAAAATGAAATAGGGGTTACAAGCATATTTCTTGTTTATGTGTCAAGCTCGTTAAAAAATGAAACAAAGGTCTAGAGATTGAACCTGGATTCTCGAGCATAGTTTTTCTTCTTTGTGAAAATCTCGTTAAAAAATTAAACAAAGGTCTGGGGATTGAACCTGCATTCTTGAGCATAGTTTTTTCTTCTCTGTGGAAATCTCATTAAAAAATGAAATAGATTTTACCCCTCTTCGATTGAGTAAAGTACTTCATTATGTATAGTATTTGAAGCTTTTTTTCATCCTCCTATGCCATTGGATGGACCGAATCTTGGGGGGAAATGATTTCAGCCTCTGGACTTCATGCTGAAGTTAAGCCACTATCTTCTTAAGATGGGGGCTAAGTACCAACCATGCAATTTTATGAACCATGCGTTGGGAAGCCTCAAGCATAGTTTTCTATGGTTCAAGCTTGTGTAAAAATGAAACCACCTACCTCAAGCATAGTTTCCTTTGGTTTAATCTTGTGTAAAAATGAAACCAAGTCCAAGCATAGTTTTCTCTGGTTCAATCTTGTATAAAAATGAAACCAGGTCCAAGCATAGTTTTGGCTAGTTTTAAGCTTGTGTAAAAATAAAATCTATCCCAAGCATAGCTTTGTTTTGTTTTAAGCTTGCGTAAAAATGAAAACAATCCCAAGCTTAGTCTTTGTTCTTTCTCGTTCTCGTAAATCAATGAGAATGTAACTGAGTAGACTTTTATCACTTTTTCGGACTTGTAAAGGTTATACGAAAAAGGAACCCCCTGGAGTTCCCTTTAAGCTCTTTTCAGACTCTATAAACATGAAAAGATTATCGAGCGATCTTGTTCTTTTCACACTCATTAAAGTATTTGAAGAAAACATTTGTTGAGCGGTAGTTTATCTCTTTTTCGGTCTTGTCAGACTAACTTATGAAAAAGGACATTTTGGAGTTTTCTTTAAGTGTTTTCAAACTCTCTAAAAATGAAAAAACCTTGAGTTTTCTTTCTTTGGACTCATTAAAGAAGCATTGAAAGACCCATATGAGATCGAACCACTCGTTCTTAGGTTTTGTTAAATATACTCAAGGGACTCATCCGAAGGATGAGCTTACATTTCAAGCATATGTTATCCTCCTCAAGTTTGTGTAAAAATAAAGAGGTACTCGCTAGAAACGGTGGGGGGGGGAATTGAGAAAGAAATGTGTCTAAACCTATATTATATAGAAGAGTCACTTTTGAACATGACACCCTTTCACTCACTTTGTGTCTAGGTTGGAAAATCCGCTTGTCTCTTGATTATACTCCTTTATAAGATTACAAATTGGTCTATGATCCATGTTGTTGAGTCAGTTTTTCAGAGACATTTGTCGTGTCGTCAATATGTTCAAAGAGAAGTTCAACCTAGAAATCCTTCTATTGCGTCGACCATTTCTATAGTCCTTAATCCTTCTATTGTGTTGGCCATCCCTAAATCACTTGTTACTATGATCTACTTCAAATCTTGTTACCTGTTTTGTGTCATTGATGGGGGATACATTAAGGCCCTCCTGTGATGAGTCTTTTCCTGTCGACTTCAAGTCATTATCCAAGAATTAGACTTAGAAACTAATTGGAACCTTGGAACTTGCATGCCTCAATGACATATTTCCTTGCTTTCGACAGCGGGTTTTCATTATTGACCCCTGATCGAGAGATTCCACCAAGTGTTCGACTTCAGCTCACAAATTCTCACTCATTGGATTGTACTAGTGTACCTTGGGAGTCATTGACATTAATGGTGATTTCCCTTGCATTTGTTAATGGTATACACTAATGATCGGTAATCAAGTGGTTTATACCATGTTCGAATTTAGCGCATGTATCTGCATGGTTAAATTCGTACTGAGTGGTGGAGATGAAGACCATGGATCTTTTTTGATAGATTCAGGATGCATTGGAGTATATTCATATTGTACTGGTGCATAGATCCACAGTGTATTTCTTGTGGCTATGATCAAATTTGAGGCTTTAATGCATATATCCACAGTGTATTTTTGGTGGCTATGTTCAGATTAGAGTCATATTGGCATGGATCCACAATGTATGATTGGTGGCCATGACCTGTGTTACTTGACATGGATATTTGCATGTCGGCCTTTATGCTTTGAGTCATTTGTAATCTGAGTATGGGAATGCCTACCTCAAAGATGATATATTATTGTACTGTATTTCCTTATTTGTTGGCAGGTTTCCGACAGACTATTCCTTTTTCCCTACACACACACTCGACAAAGTATTTCAGCTATTGCTCTGTTCTAACTTCATACTTTAGGGGCTCTCTGTTACACATTATTTTCATCATCCCTATGACTGTTAATGATGTAAGCTTATCTGTTGTCTTCAGAAGGATCAGTGGCCTGAATTCCTGAGGAAAGAAGGGAGAAGAAATTTGCTTGAGAGATGAAATCATATTTTCCTTTGTAAAAGTCGTATTAAGGAGAATCGTCATACCCTGTCTAGTTATAGGGGTGCAACAATCATAGATCATCGCATGCTGCACTAAACCTAGCCTGCGACTTCGTCACACTCTACTCAGTTCTAGGGGTGCAACGATTTTCGTACATGGGAAAAACAAACATCTTCTCGATGATTCTAGAAGGAGAATCTTATATGGTGAGGTGGCCTTCAATTGGTTTGGATCTTACTCTCTTTTATGATCTAGTGGGATCATCCTAACCTCCTCACCTTATCATCTTCAGCTTATAAAAGGAGAGGAGCTCTCATGGATAAAGTTAGATTGGGAAAACTAAATTTGGCTTGAGATTGTTATCTTGGTTAGAGTGGCTTTGAGTTTTTCCTTGTCAAGATAGATTGTAAGTGACTTTCAAATCTATAGTCTCAGAATTATTGAAGCAGAAGTGTGTGGGAGACAAGGGACAGTTGGAAGGGACCTTACAATATCAAGGCTTTGGTTGTAATCTCTCTTTCTACTATTTAATACAGATGCACTTTTCTTTCCTGTATAAATCTTATTTGTCCATGTTGTATGATTCCTTGATCACATACATAGTTTCATATCAAATATTTCTTGTATTATTCTTGTCTTCATTGGCTTGTGTTTATTTGCAGGTATTTCTACATAAGCTTCACGATGGAGCTTGGATTGCATTGGTGAGGTCCGATCTTCGATATTTAAAAGGTATGTTCCATATCCTCCTCTTATTTGATAATTGAAATCTAAGTAAAGAGTAGGGTATTGTCTTGTTTTGTTCTAGTTTCATAGTGAAGCTAGGGAGATGTGTTTGTTTCTACACTTACTCATTAGTCCGATAACAAAATTGGCGACCATACTGGGGAGAATGTTTGAAAAGTAATCAGCAAGAGGATCAACTCGAGCCATATTACCCCACACCTCCCTGGATGATAGAGTGAAATTCAGATCACCACCAACAATAATGTCATCTTCTCTCAACAAACTGAAGTCTCAAATTTGTTTCCAGAATGCTTATGTATCTTTATAAGGAGCATAACAGTTGAGGAGTTTCACCCTATCCTCTGAGAGTTTAAATATGCCTTCCTATAAAATACCTGTAGTAGTGCCAAAAGAAAAAAAGTTTGGGTTCCAACTAGTTAAGAGACCACCCGAACATTCATTAGGATCCAAAGAAACAAAATTCCAGTTCAGAAGACATTGTAGAAATAAAAATGTTTCCTCTTCACCATCCACCATACTCTCTTGAAGGGAAACAATGTCGAGCTTAACCTAATTCAAAAGTAACTTGAGGGAGGATAATTTAGTGGGTCCTCCAAACCCATGAAGGTTGAAGGAGAAAATGATCATTTAGGAACAAAGGGGAATGACTAGCATGCTCTAAGAGTCGGAGAAGAAGGTCTGTCAGAAACAAGAAGAGTGGAATCAAAAGAAGAGGGAACAATCGAAGGGTCAGGTTCAACAATAGTAGTGACTAAGTTTAAAAAACTTGTCATCCCACCTTCGATTTCTCCAGGAGGTTTTTTAGGTAGACGTTGTCTATATTTTTTGCGAACAGTCACATTTGTTCGGTCAGCGTGTAAGGGAACATAGTTATATGAATAAGGGAGGGGTATGGTTGATAAGGCCGTGATCAACTTGGTCAAAGGGATATGAATGCCCTTAATACAGGAAGGGTTTTTTTAAGGGCTGAGGGGACAATCAGGTTTAAAACAAGCTCCTTCTAAAGTGGCAGTGGGGTTCATAGAAAATGGAGACTCAGAAGGAATTCCAGTTACATAGGTGGAGTTTACAGTGGAGTCTTCATGTCTCGTGTGGTCAATAAGAGCCAGAGAATTGTCTGGGGGAGGTATGGGTTATGTGTCACTGGGTGAGCACCATGGTGAGCAACAAATACATTGATCTACAGAGACGAAACCGGGGAGAATGCCTGAATCATCTAACTTTTTCAAAATAAGATCCCAGAAATATCCAAAAATCTCTTGCACCCATCTTTCATTATCTTTTAAATAAGTTAACTCGTCGGAGCAGATTTTATTGAAAAAAGAGGGAAAGAAAAACTGCATCTTACCAAGGAAAGAGTAATGGTCTATAATCTCAGAATTATAGCTTCCATCTCTGTTGACAGCTAACATAGGTTGCACATTGTTATCCAAATGCTCCAATGATTTTGGAAAGAAGGCCTTGAGGTGTCCCACCTGCCAGTAAAGGTGACAGCGAAATGGCTCCTGCCAGTAGTGTTGTGGGGTATTCTACCCTATGGACCAATAAGCTAGGGCTCTAAACTTATATGCAGATCATGACCCTCAAGATTTAACTTTTAACCTTCTACCCAAAATCTCAACCCCTTTTCTCAGGCAAACACGGGAAGAATGAACCAACCTTTTTTCGATGGCTGAAATAGATCCTCCGTTGAGCCTCTTATCCCCTTGCTGTTGTTGCTCCTTCCAAAAG
>ML776589.1:649193-672662 GCA_009831015.1 Picea engelmannii | reverse complement strand
CTCCAATGATTTGGGTTCCCAAAGGTGAACCTCATGTTAAATGTTATCCTTTAAAGTTCCTATGAATACATCAATCAAGTGCTCATCTAGAATATCGGTTACTTTTATATTCAATATTTGGAAGTTCTCAATGTGATCGGTAACTGAACCCTTTTGCTTGAGATTTATCAATTGGCTAAAGAAGGTATTGCTCCTTGTATCCTCATAGTGTGCTATCATTTCTTCCGTGAAAATTGTCCAAGTGATGACTGATTTGCGAGAACAAAGCCATCGATACCATACAAATTGATTAGGTTATAAATATAAAGAAGCAATTCATACGTTTTGTGTATGTGGCACATTATGGAGATCAAAGAATTGCTCCATCTGAAGTATCCATGTGATTGGGTCCTTGCCATCAAACTTCCTCATATCAATCTTAGGAACATGGTTGGTCTTCAAACCAAAGTTGGAGTTTCTCCATTCTTGATTCACCTTCCTTATGTCCTCATCATGAATTTCATGGGATGCATTTTCACTTTCAGGTGTCTTCTCTGTTACGATTTTTTTCAATACTTCCATGATCTCCTCTTTTAAACCATCCATCTTAGTATCCAACTTATCTTCCATTGTATCCATCTTAGTATCCAACTTAGATTCCATTGAATCCATCTTCTTTTGTAGTTCATTTATGTCCCTGCACATTTCTTCACCTTCATCAAGAGTCCAAGTAGGATTTTTTGGAGGCTTATTTGGTGTAGAGGTTCCATTTTTTGGTGGCATGTTGGCCAAGTATCACTTTTGAACCTTGATTTTGAGGTGGTTCTGCTAGACAATATTTGTTCTATTGTATCTCCCACGTTTCGGCCCTTCTGGGGATGAAACTTTCTTTTATGTAGTTCTTTGATATTTCTTCTCTGCAATGCCACCGATCTGATCAAAATTGGATGTCCCAAGTGGAATTTACGGTAACTTCCCCACAACTTGTTGATTTTTGGCCTTTCCATGAGATGTCACTTGTATAACTTGCCCTGCACAAAATAATTGATATAAAATTCTGCAACTCACATCAGAAATACTATAGACTATCCACAAATCTAATGAAACTAGTCCCACTCAATTTCGATACTCTAGGAAGAGGTTATGATTGTTTTACCTGGAACACCTTCTTGAGACTAGTCAGATACCCTATCTTACACAAGGTGTATCTACAAATTTTAGATCACCTAGAAGTTGAATTTTTTGCCATAGATACCTTACTAATTTCTTTAAATATACTCCAGATTTTAGGGTCTGAAATGTTACAGAAATTTTTTTATAGTGAAAATTCCGCAATGACTCAGTTTAGGATGATTCCAGAACCTTATCTTGTACAGGCTGTATCTCTGAAATTATAAGGCCTCAGGATCTGAATTTTGAACCCAATGTACCTTGATCCATATAATAAATATCCTCCAAATCGTTCCTTCTGAAACATTGTAGAAAAAATGTTATATCGAAAATTCCAAGGTGTCTCAGATGTAGCAACAAAACCCCAAGACCTTGAGCTTTGATACCATATGTTAAGAACCAAATATAAATATAGCATAGAAAAACCTCAGAAAAAGTACTCAATGCCTTGAAAAAGAGATAATTTCATATAATAAGCCTCTTCGAGGGGGCAACCCCCTTTTACCCCACTTAAATTTTCAAATACAAGATGATTCAAAATGAAAATGTCTCCTTGGTATATATAGGAGACTAGGAGGTATAATTACAACTAATGGCCTAAAGCTGACATAAATAAAATAACATTACTAATATAATATGCCCCAATTAAGTGGTAATGAGCCAATATTAGGGCTTAACAGCCTAAGAAGGTACTCCAAAACTTTCAATGATTCCTCAAGATCCAAAAGTAGAAAAGGCATGAAAGAACAAAAATGTACCTATTGCAATGGAGGATTCCATCCAGAATCTGCATGCATGAAGAAACATATAGAACTTATGACTCATATTATTCAAAATAACAACCTTGGGGATCAAATTTCTGAGGATGCCAAGAAGAAACGAAAAGATCATGCTCCCAAAGTTCATCATCATGCATTAGTTGCAACTCACTCTTCTCCTGATGCCTGGATCATGGATTCAGGCACATCCGACCATATGGATTCCACACAAAAGATATTATCTTCTTTGATTGCATGCAATGGTACTTGAATCCTCATGGGGGATGACTCTCCATTCGAGGTCTCTGGAAAAGGCAGAGTGGAACTAGATAATGGAAGTTTTGAGAACATCCTACATGTTCCCAAAATTTTTGTGAATCTTCCCACTATGTATCAGATTACACACTTAGGCTCAGGAAAAAAGGTGGAGTTCACACTAGACTCTGTGTCCATATTCGACATGCATTGTTCACACTAGACTACGTGTGCTCACTTTATTTCAGTTTTCATTATTTGAATTGTTCATGAGTACCTAACATGGCCTTTGTTGTCAGGACCCACTCCTCATTACTCCATAGTAGTGTTCAGGGGGGTGTTGAAGATATTACACGCAACCAAGATATTTTTTCCCTATTTTCCTATGTTTATTAGTCATTATTAAGGGTCTCCTATTTTTTAGGAACCTCTCCTACATTCTAGGAGAATATTCTCTTCAGTTGACTAGTGGAGTGGAGTCATTCAGGGTAACTTTTGTTTTATCACCAAGTAACCATAGGATCATCACCAATCATTTGAACTTCCCTTGGGATCATCACCAAGAAGGCACATTCCTTGTGCTTGATTGATCTCCTCCTCATATCACTTTGGTCTATCCAGTTAACTGAAGATTACATGACTAGTTGACTCAGACTAGGTGGCAATTAACTCCCATAACTACATGAGTGTGTCTAGATCTCTCTAGACCACCACTATGGCACATTAGTTGAGCTATATCAATTATATCATGTGTATTTTATCATTTATTCAGTTGGTTAACACAATTTTATCTTTTTCTCTCCAATTTTTCTCTCATCTTCTCACTTTTGCAAGTTGTATTCGTTCTTCTGCCAGTTGGATCTCTTGTGTAGGAACTCACCACATTTTACATTTTACAAAGAGAGAAATCATTACATTGTAGAATACAAAGATAACTATTAAGATATTCATGAAAAGGATAACAATCAAAATATGTTTATAAATAAAGAAGTGTGTGAATTAGTAAAATAAGCTAAATTTAAAGCAATCTCATATAAGGAAAGGTTATTGGAGGAAGAAGCATTGTAGGGTAGAAAAGAAATGGAGTTAATTCAAAAGAAAATTAAAAGCGAAATAACAAATGAAGCCCTGAAATGATAAGGAATGTTGTAGTTGATGTTGAGAAGTCAATGGTCACATTAGAGAAAGCTGTAGGAGAGGCCAAAGGAATTGAAGAAAAGAAAGCCATGAAAATCATGGGATCCGAGAGGATATTTCAAAATGACATCATTATAGATTTTAATTTTGAAGATAACGACACCTACATTTATGAAGAGTATGAGCGTGAGAGAAAGGATCATGGAAATGATGGATGTCATATAGTATTGATGATGACATTGCCATAGTGATCTAAAAATAGGGGGCTGACTTGTTTTGCTATGCAATCACCCTCTACTCCTTTAAAATAAACTTCAGGACCTTGCTCAAGGTCTTAGTTGTGCAAGAGGATTTATGTGTCAAGTTTATGCTTCTTATAGGTGTTTATGTGTGAGAAATTTTTAATGGTTAAATATGTTGTTTAAATATTATAACAACAAACATAACTTGCAGCAAAATATAACCATAAACTCACAACAATACCAACATGATAAAGGAGTTCACCCCCAACTGAGCTACATCTCCTCGAGCCTCCATCAATGGACTAGTCTCTCTAGGATTAGTTTGTCTAAAATTATTTTACAAGCTACTGATCAACTCCAATAGATTTACTGACTATACCATTGGGTTTAGAATACATAAAAACCCCAAAAATGATTATTATATCTCTGAAAACAGACCATGGCTCATCTAGGCATGACCTCTTCTACTAGTGGCTTTAAGATTCCCTGATCTTCCTTGTGGAAAAAACACCTGTAAAATTCCTCAAATGCCTCTACAACCTATCCCAATGAGTTTAGAGCATATCAATTAGCCAAAAATGACTATTCAGTCACTGAAAATGGACTTTGTCTCCCTTGGGCATGGCCTCCTTCAATGGTGGCCCTAGGCTCCCTAGAGCTCTCTGAAACTTATCTATAGAAAAACCTTCAATAGAAGTCTCCAAATTCCTTTGAAAACCATATCAATGGATTCAAAACATCCAAAAACCCCTAGCTGGGCATTTTCGACATCTCATTTGGCCAAAAAATGAAGAAGATAGGCCTCCTGCCATTTTCCTCATTCAAGCTTGTTGTCTCTGGTTCACCAATTCACACCTCTTGTGTGAGTAACCTGGATTCTGGATGTTTCCCATGCCTAAACCCAATACGCGTGCATCACCACAAAACATGCCAAATTGTCACACCATTAGCGGACTTAGGGCCTCAACGGGCGAAGGTGTTGGGTGCATGGGGGGCCATGTGGCCACGTCCCAGCGTGAATTATGGCACCTATTGCAATGATCAAGTATGGAAACACAAAGTTCCAGCACGTGGATCTATTCATTTGAAAATGTGCACAAATCCCCATGGGTTAGGGTCACGTCCCCGCTCAAAACTACACCATAGTGCAAATTTAAATAAAATGAAAAACATATAATGTTAAGAGACATATGGTAGGTGCGCCGGTTGGGCATCCCTTGCCAAGAAGTTACCCCTACCCGAAGGTCATGGGGTCGACTCCTACAGAGTCCCCCAACATTTTACCATAGTAACATAACAGGGTGCCATGTGGCAGCACCTAATTGGCTAAAAATGCCACGTGTCTAACTACCATTTTCCCACATCTGCCACCCAACTGTCTAATTAGCACCTGCCACATCATCACCTACCACATCAGTGTTTACATGTGTGGGTCCATAACCTACCACATCAGTTGTACGGCCCTACCACATCAGCTGTACGGACTGTACAATTAGCAAATGTTTTTGCATGTTTGGCAAATCGAATAGAACGCAATATCTCACTCATACAGTTTTCGTTTGAACCTGTTTGAAGTGCGTTGGGTTCATGAGGATGAGACCTACGCACCTATCCGTTTTGAAGTGATTCTGATCACTTTGATTTTTGGGCTAAATTATGACCCCTGGTCTAGATTCTGATCACATAGCAACAATAGGAGCAAGGAAGGAGGAAACCCTTGGAATTTTTGATGTATCTATTATATTTGAAAAAAAATAAATAGAGAATGATGTTGAAGAGATCCATATTTTATCTAATGGTTTGACTGTTGATGAATGTGTAGGGGAAGAAACAAAAATGAAGCTACAAAGGATAAAAGTGAAGATTATGGGCATATTGAGAAAGGCCCAATAAATTTGCTTAGTGCGAGAAAAAAAAAGAGAAGGGAGAAAAAATGGATATGAATTTGATAGGTAAAAGAAAATATTAAATTTTGTAGAAATGGATAAAGAAAGTTATGCTGAAGAGATCATTAATAAGGATGACCAGATTGTTAAGTATTTGCTAAAACAATATGTTGATGTAGATGGGGATTATCTAGAAATAATGTTGTTGCAAACCTAGGAAATGATGATAAAGATGAGAAAAAACTTGCATCTAGTTTTCAAGAATATGTAGTTGAGCATGTGATGGGGGGCACACCTAAAGAGCACAAGGAATTGGATGAGGATGTTGAAAGAATAAAAGTGGAAGAATATTACAACATTCCAAATGTTGCAATAGAATAAATTGAGAGATATGAACAAGATAAGGACATTGTTGGTATAACATTAGAGAAGAGGAAAGAAGAAACTTTATAGGTTACAAGATTAGGGGAATATAAAAGTCTAAATAATGTGAGTGCACAACTAGAAGAGAAAGGATTGGAAATAATATATGATGGGAAGGATCCTTTGAATGAAAAATTTCTTCAAATTAACAAAGATATGAAGTGGATTGAATAGGAATATGGAGCCTAATGCTCCAATATTTTATTCACTAATGAGAATGTGTTGATGTGTGTAAAGAGTAAAAAAAATAGGTATAAATTCAATATTTACAGGTGGAGAAAAAGAAAAAAAATGGCATTTTTAGCCATTATTTTTTAAGAAAGAATATTGGTTTAATTGACTATGAACAAGAGGAAGACTAGGATGGAATTAGAATAAGAATAAGAACGAATGAGAATGGATAATGAGAAAATAATGCAAATTTAAAATAAATTGTAGGTTTAAAGAAAAGAAAAGGAAATGCATGCAAGGATGCACGTGCAAAGAAATAATGTAAACAAAGAATGCACATAGTTCAAAAAGGATTTGTACAAGATGTTGATAGTAGCAGCAGTAGCACTGCCTTGAGAGATCCAAAAAGTGATTATGGTAGGATTCATAAGGTTTCATTTGATAAGGGTAGTGGCATCTCTATCATTACATGGAAAGGAGAGAAGTTCATGGAAAATGTTGATTAAAGTATGTGTTGGACAAAAGACAAATTGTCCATGATTTATCATATAGAAATAGAAGTAAGAAGAGATGATGCAAGAAAAGGTGAAGGACACCATTGAATTCATTTTTCTGCGAAAATTTTAAGGTGTCCAAATGTTCTTGTAATTGATCCTTAGAGAGTAGAATTGAATCCATTATCAAATTTGGGCTCCTCAAATCAACAAGTTTTAGAACTAAATCACCCCTCTTTCCATTTATGTTATCACATTCCTTTAGTAATTATTTTAAACATTCAATCATTTTTAACCATCCAACATTAATCTGCCTTAATCTAATTTTTTATGGGATATTTTTTTGTCTCCTTTGCATGTCATTCATATTAGAAATTTTAGCAGAGAATGTGCCAACAACTTCCTCGTAGAATTTTTCAGCATTATCCAGGTCCTTGTGGAGATATTATTTGAAATTTGTAATCCTTGAAGAAAGTATAGTATAACTAGTACCTATTTCCCATATCTCAAAAATCAAGGAATTTTTTTTGTTGTTGTTTTATATATTCTCTCTAAAGTACTTTCTGACAGATATCAATACTTTTTAAGCACCCCTTATTCTGGAGATAGATTTTGGAATTTCCTCCAAAGTATTGAGAGGCTAGACATTGGAAATTGTCTTAGCGAATAGAGGCTTTGACAATAAGGAATTCTCTAATTCTATTATTTTTTTATTTCAAGATTTCGTTTTCTATTTAAATTTCATTAAATGAGGGATTGAGTGATTCTATGGTTTCTTTGTGAAATTGCATGACCTTTGAGGGTTTTATCCCATGTATATCAATCTCAAAGTTCCATTTCTCAACAACCCTTTTCTTTTTTAGATTAACTTTTTCGATCAACAATTTTTTAGATTGTCCGTTGAAATCGACATGGTACAATGTGATATAATCCTCTTCAAAAATTAATGGCTCTTGGAAAGCCAACTCTTGAGTTATTTGTATGTTTTCCAACAATTTTTTTGTGGCCCAATCAGGTCCTTGTTCTTCTGCATCTAATTCCATGTCTTCGGGTTCAGGTACTAGAAATTCTTTATTTTGAGTTACATCTCTTTTCCTTTTCAGCGCTACATGGGTAGTATGAGTTTTCCCAATGTTTCCTTTTAAGGAGTTTTCATCTCCTCTATCAATAGAATTTACCGAATGATAATTATTTGGGCCAAGACAAATTCCTTGGGTTTGGTTTTTTGTCTAAGAACTCCTTTGTGACACATTTGGTGAACCGAGGTTAGGGTTACCACTTCTTGTGGTTAGACCCTTCTATTTATATTGGTAATTAGTGATGACCAAGGTGTCAATATCATCATGAACTTTTTCAAGGATGGATTCCATGGGGTTTTGATTATCCCCACCTCCTTCTTTAAATTGAGTGGTATTAAAAAAGGATGAACCATAGCCGACTGAAAACATATGTTTTGTAAAAAAAATCATTGGGGTCAAATTTTGTAATTTTAGGGACTTCTCTTACTTTGAAACTATCAAAATTCTTAGCAAATTCATCTAGATGGGAATTGTTTTTTACAATAATTTTCCCAATTTTCCAAGGTAATTGAATGAACCGCTTTTTTCTCTTCTCATTAAAGAAGTATGCCTAGAGCTTGTATTGTTTACAAACTTCAATAACAAAGAATTTATCTGACACATAGATAGGGAGTAAGGAGGGTTTCTCCTTGAACCCGTATAGTCTTATGAAACTAGAATTGTCAAAGGTTTCAAAAAACCCCTTTCCTACTAAAAAGGAAGCAACTTTGATAGACAATCTCAATGTGTTGGGACCATATACTAGGTTCTGAAAGTGGAGAAGAAAACATTCTAAAATTCATAAAAATTATATGGATCTTTGTGTTTCCATAATGCAGTATACCAAACTTACATAGGGTCTTTTCCAAAATCAACACTCCTTATGCGAGACAAATATTTGAAGATATGGAAGTATGCTATTGAAAAAATCAAGTATAAAATCATGAATAATTTCTTATTTTTCCAAAAATTTACAACCTGGAAAGAAACTTCGCTTGAAATAATACAAGCCCAATCAAACAAAACACTCTCATGGACATAGATGTGAAATACATATAATACACATCTCAGGATAGTATTCATAGATTCCTGCCAATGATTTTGGAGAATAACCAAGATAACTCCTTATAAGGGTATTTCAAAGAACATAACTCTGTATATGTGGGTTTTCAAAGTATTCCAATGACTTCAATAGAAAATTGTACAAGATTTTTGTCCTTCCATTGTTGGCCTTTAGAAGGAATTTTCATGTGAACTTTTGAATGTTGTAGTAGGCTCAAGAAGACTGAGCATCATTTTAAACACTATGGGCACCAGAGAAATATGATTCTTCCCATGCAACTGAATAATTCTCTTTTCGTTTTTGAAGTTGTCAACACACCAAAGAATGATCTCCTTGAAATATGATACTTCTGGCATACAACCTGCCAATGCTCTTCCAAAAGTATAAACCTTGTTTGATTTATTTTCTTCAAGAGAGAGTGTTGTACACCATTTAAATGCTTCATATCATTGAAAAGTGCAGTCTTCAGGTTCTAAAGTATTCACAATGTCACCAAAATAAAACTCTTTTCATTTATTTGGAATAATTGGAAAAGTTTGATTAGAATGAAAATGTATCAGTTCTATTGTAATAAGAATTTACAACGTGGAATTTAATTCATTTACTAAATTCTTCCACGTAATTGTTTAATATTATACATTTTATCTTTAAGTTTTAACTACATGATTTTATTTTTCTTTAAAGAGGGGAAATTATGAGAATCATGTCATTAAAATGATTTTTTATTCACCTCATGGGCCAACCAATCTTGTAGTATGATCATAAATGTTCTCGGGAAATGTGATTGTGTGTAAGGATGTACGGAGAATGTTTTTTATAAATAATAGATGTTGTTGTTTAACCATAGACAATATAGCAATATTGTCACCCAACCATAGGCTGAAGCCACCTTGAGAACCTTAACCTTGACAGAGAATAATTCTAGAAGAAAACCCTAGGCCTAATAATCAATCAATGTAGCATACCTCTCTCCATAGCTAGCACACAAGGTAGAAATTCCAAACCATAACCAATAGAAAATCCAAGCCTAAACCGAGAATATAGGTTGCAGTAGCTATAGCTGCAACTACTCTCCAGACTTCCGCACTTACTTAGTTTCTGCAGTGCACACTCTTACATTTCTGCAGTTGTGATTTGTGTGTATCAAATGAGCTTTGGCACCCTTTATTTACACTATTATCTGTAATATTTCTGGGCTGACTTCTCTTTTTGGAGGCTAAATAATCAATATAAAATATTCTCTTTAGTTGACTTCTCTTCTAGGGTAATGTCCATGTCTTTAGGGTTTTTTCTTGCTTCCTGGAATATTATATTCTTGTCAAGGTTACACATGGAGGTTAATACCTCCTGCAGCTACCATAATATCAACATGTTTAAGTATGAAATTTCAAAATGAGTGATAGGGAGTGAAAAATGATGATTGCAGGATTACAAGATTATGGGATATGGAAGGGAAAATGTAGGGAATTTCTTCATCTGCAAATTGAAAATATACTAAGTAGAAGAAAGAAGAAATTGTATAATGTACCAGAAACACGAGTTATTTTGGAGTGAACAAAATGTGGGTTTGTAGGGTTTCATGGTTGTGGAGCTTTGGAACATCGTTTACCCCCACAATATGAACCCTGCAAATAGAAAAAATGTAATACCCCTAGGTCGAACCCCAATTGTAAATGTAAATGAAAATGTACTTAAGCTAGTGAGCTATTTGATATGATTTTGGTATGCACCTTCCATGGGATAGTGCACACATGTACTGCGCACTAAAATGATGAAATGTGCACATTCCAGGATACCACACGCAACAAACTTAAGTGTGTGTGATTTTGAGGCCAGTGAGATTTTGTGCATACGTTGTGTTTTATAGGCTGGTGAGCCAGTTAGTATAAGCTAGGAGGCTTATGTGTTGAATTAGGCCTAAGAGCCTAGATGCTAAAGGCCAGTGAGCCTATTTTTGTATATGTCTTATCATTAATATAATACATCATTGCGTGTAGACTGACCATGATAAAAGAGTATGGGGGACTAAAATCCACTAGTTAGGGAAAGGGGGGGGATAAAAGTTAAGGAAAATGTCTCATCTAGGGAGATTAAGCCAAAAAGGAATATTATATTAATATTCCTTAAAGTATAAAGTATGGATAATTATTTTATCTAAGTTCTAAGGATGGAGACAAGTGGGAAAAAGTATCTCCCAACATGACAAGTGTCAAGTTGGGAACATGCATACATATATTTTGGACTTAGTTCATTTTCGGGGGGATTGCATCACCATTCACTCACTCATTGAGATTTCCTTGGTAACTTTTTGTTACTATCACTGTACATGTACCCATACCCATACTCATGCTTGTACCTAGTTAGCTTAGGAGTTGGATTGAAGAAGTGGGTTGTCAGGCCCGTGGGAGATTGAAGAGGTGAATTGTCACACCTGTGAGAAAATCCCTCTAGGTGAGAGAATTGTTGGGAATTGATTCCAGAAGGTGCTAAACTAGAACTACAGGGCTCTGAGTCTTCCTGTATGGCCTATTGCTGAAGCCCAGAAAGGAAGTGGGGCAGCCGAAGGAATGTTGAGCAGAGAAGGGGCACACTTCCTGGGGTGGGACAAGCATGTGGGGAATGAGGGACTGTAGGCTGTTAGTTTGAGTTGGCACCTATGACAAATTCTTTCCTGTTGTCTGAGATACATCAGCCTGGTTATGAATCCCTTTACTTGGGTGGAGTTTAGTCCCATCTCGGGGGTGACCCATTGTTGAGAGTGATGAGCAGCGTGGTCTAAGGCTGGGAGGTTCGTGGAAGGTCTGCACATAGTTGGTGATATTTTTACCAAGATAAGTGTCAATTATGTGTTACATTACATGCTACATTATTATTTATGCATTTATTTTCATGGGTTTGTCCTATGTGTGTTGCATGTGTATTTTTATTATTATTCTATATGAATCTATGCATTTGCAGAATGTATTTGTCTTTTTTAAGTTTTATATTTAAAGTTTCGTAAGACTTTCCGTGTGTATATGTTTTAATTATGTATACAGTTCAAAAAATGTTATGTGGCATAGCCCAATTGGATGTTGGGGATGTTACAATATGGTATCAGAGCTCCAGTTTTCAACATTGAGCTTGGATGGGCTGAGCAAGTTGAGTTGAAGTGAATTTTCATAGAGAATTGATTTCGAAGTGGCAAAATTTCAAGTTACAGAGTGTCCATGGTAAAAATTAGAAGCAATTGCATGGAACTGGGCAAAAGCCCCAATTTATGTTGTTAAATTCATGGGAAATTGGGAAATTTGGCCAAGAAGTGAAATATTCCTAATTTAATATATGTTCTAGCAAATTCAGACCTGGAATTGGTCAAATTTAAAGTTACAGGGAATCCATGAAAGATGGAGCGAGATTAGTTGATTAAAATTCTCAATTTGTGAATTGAGTTTGGGAAAAATTCATTCTAGGAATGTCAACCAACAACGATTTGTTGTTGCAAAGGTTGGATTGGTGTTATCAGGGTGAAATTGAACAAATTTCATAGTTGCAGAATGTCTATGGTGAAAATTGGGAAAATTTTGGCAAAAGCCCCAATTTCTGCAATGGAAGTCACAAGGAATTGATGTGCATCAAAAGGAATGTGTGCAGGTGTGTGCACTAAAAATGCATGATGCGCAGTGAAAATCTTGGGATCTGTGGAAAAAAAAGGATGTGTGGCTACGTGCATTTAAATTTTGGCAATGCACAGTGTAGAGTATTAATGCATGGGAAAGATTGGTATGTGGGTGTGCACACTTAAATTTGGTGTTGCGCGGCGCAAAGTGGTAATGCATGAAAAATATTGGCACACGAGTCTCCGCACTTAAATTTGGCGTTGTGCGGTGCAGAATGGTAATGCACAAAAAATAATGGGTCATGGATGTGTGCATTGAATTTAGCATTGCGCAGTGCATATTGAGTGGTGCATGCATAATACTGATGTGCGAGGTGGGTGCACGCATAATAATGGTGTGTGTGGTGTGCGTAGTATTGACAGAGCACAAAGAAATTTTGTTGGTGCACGAACAATGTGGGTATATGTTGTCACATGCAAGTTTAGTTAATGGTGCATGCGGAATATTAGCGCGCGGCACAAAAATTGTGTGCAACATGTATTAGTGCATGAACCAAAATTGTGCATGATGGATATTGGCACACGACACAAAAGTGGTGCGCACCAGTTATTGGTGCGATAGAGAAGTGATCCACATTGGTTATAGGTGCAAGTAGCATGCACTACCTTATGGTATTACTACGCATGCTAAATATGGGTGTACAGGTTCAAATTTTTTCACACAAAGTCATTTGGATAATCTACAACAATAAAAAACCATTGAATTTCTGCGACATTTTACATTGTTTGAAGGTCATCTTTTTGCAGTGCATTTTTTAGGACCTAAACAACGTTTTTAGATACTCAAAAACCTCGAGAACAAAGACTACTATGGTAAATATTGTCTCTATGGATCAAATGAAACAACTTGGAGAAAGCTTTCTAATGGTGTAAACCATTTGTCAGACAGAGCTTTTATGAGGAAGTTACAGGACAAATAATGGAGGGTAAATTTTAAGACCCAACTAACTTCGAAGTGCCATAACTTTGTGCTCTAGAATCAAATTGAGGCACATGAGTAGTCTATGGAAATATATTGAACCATAGAAAATAGTCCTAGATCTGAGTTAAAATTATGGGCATGCTAAAAATGTTTAAGATGATAAAGAACGTACATGTATCATTCCAGACCAAAAACACTAATTAGCCTAGAAATTCAGTAGGTTATAACTAGCAGCCTAGAACCCAGAAAGAAGTGAAACTTGGACAGACTGTCCAAAATATGTATATTAAGAAACCCAATTGAGCTATTACTAAAACTCCAATGGAGTAGGTGCACAAAAATGCATAATCACAACACATAATTGCACCAAGTTGAAGAGTGAACAGAAAAATTAATGGACAATTTTCAAATAACCATAACTTTTTGCTCAAGACTTAGAATTGAGCATGGAAGCAGGCATTTAAAAGGTTTTGGATGGTAGAATATAATTATTCACCCCAAAAGTTGATTTGGTCATTCAATTTTTAGGAAATCAGAAGAAATAATTCTGATGCATTATTGAACTAGAATGGTTCATATTTTCATGAAATTGTTGAAACAGTTAGCCTGAAAAAGTTTTGTTGGCTGCAGATTTTGCATAGTTAACAAAAACTAGATCAAATCATAATCAACACAGAGTGTAGAGGAATTTAATATGCACAGGGGGCCTAAATATAGGAATATTATATCATAGGGATGGATGTTCGTATGAGCATTGAAGGAACAAACTCTAATGGACATGGAGAAGGAAGGGATGAAAACATGAATATGGTAGAGACCATTAAATATTTGCAGAAGGATGTCCAAAGACATAAATATGATAATGAAAGGCTTATGATATCCAAGGAGAAATAGAAGGACTTCAACATGAAGTTAATGCATAGCTTGAATAGAATAGAAAATAAATTGGATCAGGAGAGTGGCTTAAGAAAATCAGGAAGTCACAGGTCTCCTGATGAGAAAAGAAGAACAAGAAGTGTTAGAAGACATCTCCATCACTCCCTGAGTCATTCTAATAAGAGAGCACACAAAAACTCAAGTCCATCCCCTGTTAGGAAGCATAAGAGGTCTAGGGTGGATGAGATATGAGGATAAATGAACAAAATCAAACCTCCTGCATTTGATGGTGAGCACAAGAAGGATGAAGATGCAGAGACATGGTTGTTGGGCATGAAAAAGTATTTTCAATTGCATAATTATTGTTCTCATGCAGAAGGAATAATTTCCATCTATTAACACAAGGGAAAGGCATCCATGTGGTGGGATCAACTTCAGCAGGTGCAACACATTAAAGATAAAAGTGTTACTTGGAAGGAATTCAAGAAGTATTTTCAAAAGAAATACTTGACTAAGAGATACTATGACAAGAAAATGAAAGAGTTATTTGAACTCAATCTTGGGAGTATGACCATAGATGAATATGAAAGAAGGTTTTTAGAACTGCTAAATTTTGTTTCTTTCATCAAGGATGAGACAATTAAGATTCAAAGGTATTTGAGTGGATTGTCATCATTCATCAGTGACAAAATACAATATAATGATCCCAAAACATTGGAGGAGACCATAATGCGAGCTAAATGCTTATATGATCAACAAAAAGAAAGGCCAAATTTCTAAAAATCTTGGGAAGACAAGAAGAAATTCAACATGGATCAGAGGAAGAAGGGGACTTGATCCAAAATGGATCCCAGAACCAAAATGGGTCTAGGATGGCCTAAAAATAAACCTTCTCAGAATCAATTTAAAACAAACATGTGTATAGTCCGCATTGCTACGAACCCAACGCAACTTGAACAAGCTCAAACATATGTCATATGAAAAAGATATCGCGATCTGTTCATTTTTCCAAACATGGAAATTTTGATGATTGTACAGTCCATATAGTCTGTATAGTGCTGACGTGGAAGTTCACTGTACAAGTTGTATGACTGTACACTGACGTGGTAGGTACAATGGAATGCTAACTAGGAAGTGATAGCTGACATTTGGTCGAATGATTGTTAGACACATAGAATTTATTTCGGTGAATAGTATGGTGCCAAGTGGCCTAGTCATGTGCTGCCACATGGCACCCCTTCATTGGTTTGTTGGTTAAATGGAAAACATTTATGGGCTCAACGGGAGTCGAACCCATGACCTTCGTTCCAGGTGAGCGACTTGGTAGGGTTGGGCTACCAGCCCACCCACTTTGGTTCTTAACACTCTAAGTCAAAATGTATTATTTGAATTTGAGTGCATTGTAATGTGGGCAGATTAAAGGGGTGGGGCCAAGCCCCAGCCCCGACGCGATTCCGCACAACCTTATCATATAACCGTTGAACTTTAGTTTGGAGTGGGGTTATTGCAGTATTATCCCCTGATCACATGTGTGATCGCATATTCCCACTCTTTAAACTATAGCGTTGATGTGTGTGGATAAGCGCCCAGTCAGCCGGGCTAGCTCGTCGACCAAGGCGTGTGACCAGGGGGATTGACGAGGGGCCCAACCAAATACTTTTCACATGGAGGTATTGGAGCTTGGCCACATGGGTCGTAGCCACCTGACTAGGGGCCTATTCTGGAGGGGCTAGTGCACCAGCCTAGCCCAGGGCTATATGGAAACACCCTATATGCCCAGGGGCCTGGAGAAAAGGGGTTGCGCTCTGTATTTTTCCCATTTTTGGGTATTTTTACCTTATTACATGATTTTTATGGTTATTTCAGCCAGGTTTGAGATATTTTGGCCATTATTGGAGGATCTGGAGCGCTTTTTGAGGCCAAATCTTGGGGGAAGTTGGGAGTTTGTTACCAACTTTAAGTCTATATAAAACAGAGGTTCTTGAAGCCATGAAGGAGGTTCAAAACAAGAAAATGGTGAAGAATAGAAAATCCAAATCCATTTTTATGAAAATAAGCCATTGAGGAGAGAAACTTTGCGGGCCATTTCTGGGAGCTTCATTCAACTGTTTTCAGTGCCATCAGTTGTGATGGGTTCATGAGATCTAGAAGAACACAACCAGATAAGTTTGTGATCCATTTGTCACTTTTATGATGTATTTTTTAAGCTTTGAAGAGAAATAAGAAAGCCTCACCCACTGAGACAAAGGCCCGGAGACGTAGGTGAGATTGTCGAACTCCATTATCAAATTTTCTTGTTATGGTTTGTTGTTTCTTTGTGATTATTTCCATATATGTATATGTTATATGGATACCATGTTTCATCATTAATTCTTCCTCTTTCATTAAATTCCTAAATGGTTAATAAACACATGCTTTAAAAAACTCAACCATAGTCATCAAAAGATCTTTTCGGATCAAGTGGTATCAGAGCTAGTTGACGGTTGGTTTTTGAGTTTCCATTATTACCAGGGAAATGATGAATCATGGTGAAGGTGATATTGTTGAATATAATCCTAATATTGGATCGAGAAGGAGAACTTCTCAAAGTGAGAAGATGGCATCAGAAGATGGAATTTCTCATGAAGAGAAAGAGTTTTGAAATATTTTATTCACCATGTCGGAGATGGTGAAGGTTCTATATGATGATTACTTGGAATGAAAGAGACCGATTCTAGGTGAATCTTCAAAGGTCAAAAGTGAAGAAGGAGAGGATCCTCCTCAAACTCTTCCTTCACCTCCTTCTTTTCCATCAACTTCTTCTTCTTCAAGTTCAAGTTCTAAATCCACCGCAAGAAAACATTCCCATAAACATAAATAAGAAATTATTTTACTTAAGCTTGATGTGAAGTTTGAATTACCCATGTATGATGGTGAATTCAAGGTAGAGAGGCTTGATAACTGGGTCAGATAGATGGAGGTTTATTGAAGTGTGCAACAAATCAAAGATGAGGCCACTCAAATCAAATTGGCATCACTTCGAATTGCAGACACAACACTCATCTGGTGGAAAAGCAAGTTGCAAAATGGTACACAACAAGTGGGTAATGTATTTCCATCATGGAAAGTTTTTTTTTCTTCACTTAGAAATAAATTTTGTCCTTTGGGTTATAAAGAGAAGGATTTATTTGAATGACAAGGTCTTAAACTAAGAAAGGGACAAACAATGCAAGAATACACAGATGAATTTCGTAAGATGGCATTAATGTTATGAAGTATATAGGAGGTTTACCTGCACATATTCATAATACTATATTTATGTTTGGACCTACTAATATTGATGAGGTTTATGTTCAAGCAACATGCATTGAGGCATGGAAAACAAGAGTTGGTGTATCAGGGGAATCGTTTTCGAGAAAAGAGGACAAAAGGAAGTGGAATGGAAAGAAGGAAAATTTAGTGGCAAGAAAGGAAGAAAAGCTCTCTTGCAAGCATTGCAAGAAAGAAAGGCATGATGATGACCATTGCTGTCAATTGCATCCTGAGAAGAGACCAAAGTGGTTCAAATAAAATAAAGGGAGCGAAATAGTTGAAACAACAACACGTCCAACAGACTTGGGATCGGATTCGAGTGATGAATCTAAAATCACATCGGTTGGTTTGACAGGTAAAATTGGTGATGGATGTAATTATATAAGTAAATTATTTCACGTAAGTGTCATAATGAGACATACTAAGGTAAATACATTGATAGATAGTGGATCTCAATCTAACTTGATTTCATAGGAAGTGGTTAAACAATTGGGATTAAACACTCAAATGCATCATAAACCTTACTCACTTAAATGGATAAGAAACAATCATAAATTGCACATAACAAAGCAATGCCCATTAAAGTTTGCAATTTCATCTAAGTTTGTGGATGAGGTAACATGTGATGTGGTTCCACTCAATGAATGTGGAATGGTCTTAGGGAGTCCTTATTTGTATGATCGTAAAGAAATCTTCTATAGGGAACATAATCAATATCACTTAATCAAAGAAAGCAAAGAATATGTTGTACATGCTCATCACTTAAAAGCAAATCGATCTCTTAAAACAATGGAACAATTTAAGAAGGCATCTCATGCAAGCAACATACTTATAATTGTCCCAAATCAAGTAATTGATCTTAAGCAAGAACATGAGATGATTGTAGAATGGAAGTTCAATCATACTTTTCTTCAAGATAAGCTAATGTCATGCAAGTATTACAAACATATTAGCTCATTTGCAGTCATATTTTTGATGTTATCATTAGTAATGTTGTCAACATGGATGATAGTGGCTTCAGTAAGATGTGACAAAGTACAAGTGGCTAACAATATGCTATCAGTCATGATGGTTGTTTTACAGTTGATCTTGATTAGACATGTGCACAGGAAAGTTTAAATATAAAGAAGAAGTGGGGTGGCCTATCCCGCACTTGATGACTAGTTAGTATCCTTTTGGAGGACCAAAAAGTCTTAGTGGGAAGGTGTGATCCAAAATGGATCCTGGAAGCAAAATGGGTCTAGGATGGTCTAAAAATCAAAGTGCTCAAAATCGCTTCAAAACATATGTGTGCATAGTCCTCATCGTTATGAACCCAACACAACTTGAACGGGCTTAAACATACGTTGTATGCAAAAGATATGGCGATCTGTTCGTTTTGCCAAACATGTAAAATTTTGAAGACTGTGTAGTTTGTACAGTGTTGACGTGGAAGTTGTGCAATATCCCTCAGTTGAACCAAATTGTAAAAGTAATGTAAGTGTACTTAATATGGTGAGTTGTTCTGACATTATTTTGTAATGCACCTTCCATGGCATAGTGCACACATGAACTACGCAGTAAAATGATGTAGTGTGCACATTCCTAGATACCACGGATAGTAACTAAAGTGCACGCAGTATGGAGGTCATCAAAACTTATGTATATGATATGTGCTATAGGCTGTTGAGCCAGTTATTATAAGCTAGAATGCTTATGCTTTGGAATTAGGCCAGAGCACCTAGATGTTAAAGGCCAATGGGCCTATTTTGTATATGTCTCATGATTAATATAAAATACATCGTTGTGTGCAGACTGACCACGATAAAATAGATGGGGGACTGAAATTCACCAGTTAGGGAAAGGGAGGGCCAAAATTCAAGGGAAATGGCTAAGCTAGAGAGCTTAAGCCAAAAAGAAATATTATATTAATATTTCCTAAAGCATAAAGTATGGATAATTATTTTATCCTAGGTTCTAAAGTTGGGGACAAGTGGACCAAAGTAACTTCCGATATGACAAGTGTTAAGTTGGGGACATTGTTAGCATAGGGTTAGACCTAGGTTTTAGCTCCAAGAGTGCACCAACAAGCCCTAGCTACTGTCCCTTTCAGCAGCACCTGCGAAGCAGATGTAGTCTCACCCAAAGCAGCTATGAGGGGGTTGCAAGATAGAGGTGTCTACAACCAAGGGAATATCAAGTGATTCTTATTGCAACAACAACATAACATCCATCTATCATTAAACTAGCTAGATCTTTCCTTCACAACTATATATCTGATATAACACAACAATGTAAACAATAATACAACAACAACAGAGATCAAAGCATCAATCACACATCCACAACACAAGGTATACATGTTTCACCCTCTCTCTAGGGCTACATCCACATAAATGTGCTCATGATATATTAAGGTAAAGCTTACAGTTTTGATCTGTGCTCTTGGCTAGAAGATCCTCTCTCTCTGTCTCTCTTCCCTCCTACACACCCAACTGTAGGACTTGATCTTCACACCCAACTAAATATCTTACAATCCCAGAAGGCTCTCCCTCTCAACACTTCTCTCCCCTAATATGATAATCTCTCACACAATAATAGAGATAAACCAACAATAATATCATACCAATACTCAATGACCAACCTGACCCAGGTCCTCTTGACCTTTATTTATACATTACAATACCTCACCGACAGCCTTAAGCCGAAACCTAGGTGCCAAAACCCTAAATAAAAAAACCCTAGGTGTCTAAAACCCTAGGTAAACTTGACCCTCTTTTTTCGAGCTTCGCCAGCTTGTCTTTCCTTCCTTCTCACGCGGTGTTCCAAAGCATCCAATGGTGGATTTTTCCACTTTCTGATTCATCCTCAATCCCTCTCCCTTACTAATCTATCATCCTTGATCTCCCCATCCAATGGATTTCTTTTTCTCACTTCGCTCCATCTTTTCTGTTCTTTTGCTCACTTCGACCCAGTGTTAGTCACTGTGTCTCTCACGAAGCTCATTTTTTCCATTTTCTTCCTCGTTCTTCGCTTCCTTTCATAACCCAGGGCCAATAGGCCCCCCAACACTCACTCGTGACTTGTCCTGAGGCACTTGAGATCTAATCCTCTTGTTTTTCTTTGACTTTCAATTGTGTATTGCAACCCTTGCTTTCTGCTTTTTGCCTCCTTTCCATCTTTGTGCAGACTGTCTTTTCTGTGTCTAGTACCCAGTTTCAACTACACCTGATACCTGGACCCTTGTCTTATTGATTCTACGAAGAGTTGTGAGGCTGCTGGTTGTCATAGTACAAATTCAGCCGACTCCCATTCACCAAGCCTTCCTTCCAGTCTCCTTTCAATGTTTTTAGTTGCACAACTCCACCTTCTGTAATGTAGACAATCTCATATGGTCCAAGCCAATGCGTTCTGAACTTCCCAAGGTGTTTTATAAACATACTGTCATATAGCAGGGCTAAATCACCTTGCCTGAATATCTTATTCATGATATGTCGGTCATGATAGGCCTTTTCTCGTTCCTTCTAAATTTTTTGATGGAAGCCTACAATGAATCTATCTTCTTCTAGTTCGGCCAATTGTGATATCCTCTCATGAATAGCGTCAGTATAATCCATGTCTATAAATGCAACAATCCTTAATCTTAGTACCAAGTACTCCATTGGGACAACAACTTCAAGACCATAAGCGAACTTGAAAGGAGTATGCGTTGTTAATTTTTTGCAAGTGGTTCTATAAGCCTAGAGTACTACTAGTACTCTTAAATCCCAGTCATCCCTGTTCACACTACAAATCTTTGTCAACATTGTCTCCAAGATCTTGATGAATGCTTCAACCATTCTGTTTTCTTGTGAATGATAAGGTGTGCTCTTCTAATGGTGGATTGAAAATTCTTTAGTTAGGGCTCCAAACCTGGTTATTATGTCATCAAATATAAAATGCGCAGTTGTAGCTACACTACAGTCCTTTACTGCTCTTGCTTCGACCCATCTAGTCATGTATTATGTTGCAGTGATAATATACCTTGCTCCTGTGCGCTTTCCTAGTGGATTTATAGGTCCCACGAAGTCAATGACCCATTTTTCAAATGCTTGTAGGGTCATCTATGGTGCTAATGGAATATCATCTTTTTGGGATGGTTTTCCAACTTGCTGGCATACATCGCATTCTCTGGAAAATGTTTTAGCATCTCTGTGTAACGTAGGCCACCAAAGGCCAACTCGTAGAACCTTTTATGTAGTTGCTTTTCCTGCATAATGTCCTCTTGCAATTCCTTCATGAGATTCTTCGAGGATCATAGGGAGTTTTGCCTCCATCACACATCTTCTTAGGATCTCGTCAGGTCCCAGTTTATATAGTTGACCAACTATCAGTGAAAAATCTGCAGCGCGCACCACTAGTTGCTTCTTCTACGGAATTGTGTATTCTGCTGGAGCTATTCCTGTTGACAGGAATTAGACTATGTCTGCGAAGTGGTCATCACTCTTTATAATGGCGAGAAGCTGTGCATTCAGTAGTGTGTCCTCCAAATTGGTAGGTTCTTCACCATGCTCCAACCTTGACAGGTGGTCTGGGCCCTTATTCATTCTTCCTAGCTTAACTATGATCTCAAAATCATATTCTTGAAACAAGAGAAGCCATCTTCATATTCTTCCCCCCAACACTGGCTTGTTGACTAGGTATTTCAGCATGGAGTGATAAGTAAACATTTTAAAGTGTCCTCCCAACAAGTAGTGGTGGAATTTATGCAATGCATACACCATGGCTAGTCCCTCTCTCTTTGTAGTAGTGTAATTGATTTTAGTTGTGGAGAGATTTCTGCTGGCAAATTATAATGGATGATCAATGTCCCCTTCTCCAGTTTGTGCAAGTACTGCTCCTAATGCAATAGAAGATGCATCAACATGCACATGAAATTCCTTGCTCCAGTTGGGACTAGAATAGGCAAAGTGACCATCTTTTTTTTAAGTGTGTAAAGCTTTGTTGGCATTTGTATGTCCAACCAAACGGATAGTCTTTCTTAAATAACATCTCCATTGGTGCAGTAATCTGAGCATATCCTTTGATAAATTTCCTGTAATAGCCAGTATGTCCTAGTGTAGTGCGCAGCTATTTGACTGATGTAGGTGGTGGTAAATCAACTATAATTGCGATTTTGAATGGATCCACCAACAGTCCTTGCTTGCATACAATATGACCTAATAATACTCCAAATGGTGAGAAGAAGATGCACTTCTTCAAATTCAAAGCAATTTGACACTGCCTGCATTTATCCAACATTAGCCTTAGACATTCGATATGATTTTTCAACAAACTAAAAACAGTCCAGTCATCAAAGTATGCTTCTAAAATCTTCTGCAAAAATTATTTGAATGCTTCAACCACCACCCTAGAAAAGATGGTTGGGGAATTCTTCAATCCAAATGGAATTACTGTGTATTGGTAGGATCCCCACTCTGTGGTAAATGTAGTCTTATGACGGTCCTTCTTGGCGATGTGGATTTGATGGTATCCTGAAAACCCATCTGTAAAAGAGTATACTTCTTTGCCTCCCACGTTATCCAACACTTCATCCATGAAAGGTGTAGGGAAAGGATCATGTAGAAAAACATCAGTCAGCTTCCTGAGATCTACGCAAATCCTGATCTCACTTGTCTTCTTATCTTGCACTACCATGGGGCTGATCCACTTCGACTCTTCGACGGGTTCAATAATCCCTTCTTTTGTTAAGGTCCTAACCCGCACATAGGTAGATCAATGTATTCGAATGTAATAAAGGTCAATATTAATAAGACCTTTCAATAAAATAGAATAAGGCGGATGTAAGAAGACCTAATAGAAGCTTTTGCTTCTAGAAGGATCTTCCTCTAGATGCTTCTCTTAATAGACATATTTAGTATAAATAAGGGTCGAGGGTATGAAAAACCCTAACTGGGATATTATTGTAACAGAGCGCTGCTCGAATGGAGGTTGCCCCCTCGAAGAGGCCTGTGAACATTGCTATCTGATTCAAAGTGATATTTCTGTTGCTATTTCGTATATCATTTCTGTGTATTGTGAAGATTATGCTGGATATTTTACTGTTATTCTGTCATTTCTAGCATTTC
>ML776589.1:573603-643492 GCA_009831015.1 Picea engelmannii | reverse complement strand
ATATTAATAAGACCTTTCAATAAAATAGAATAAGGCGGATGTAAGAAGACCTAATAGAAGCTTCCGCTTCTAGAAGGATCTTCTTCTAGATGCTTCTCTTAATAGACATATTTAGTATAAATAAGGGTCGAGGGTATGAAAAAACCTAGCTGGGATATTATTCTAATAGAGCGCTGCTCGACTAGAGGTTTCCCCCTCGAAGAGGCCTGTGAACATTTCTATCTGATTCAAAGTGCTATTTTTGTTGCTATTTCGTATATCATTCCTGTGTATTGTGAAGATTATGCTGGATATTTTACTGTTATTCTGTCATTTCTAGCATTTCATTTATGTTCTGCATATTTTATATATCTGGTATCTTGCAGCTTCCAACATTCTATCGAGCTCAATATTCACTTTTTCCTTATATTTCGGGTTCAATATGTAGGGTCTTTTCTTGACTGGCTTCACGTCTCATTTCAAAGGTATTCTCATTTCTCCTATAGGTCCTTTGACTCCCTTCATATCAGTGAACTTGTTCAGGAACAAGTCTTGATACTCATGCAATAATTCTGTGATTTTGTTAATGGTAGCAGCGTCCCAGTAATCTCTGCATTGGCAATCTTTAGTGTTTCCTCTGTCGCGATATTGAATTTCTTTATTTTTATCGGTTGTCCAATGAATGGAAGTTCAACTCCTGGTCCTTCCACATATCTCTGACCTTATGTTTCTGTGATATTCACTTTCCTTGGGTCATCGTCTTTGTCAGCATTAATGTTGTAGCAGGTCTGCAGTTTCTTGAGGGGCACAATCCATTCATCCTCTTCTTGCTCGAAAGGGAGGCCAGATGCCTCCTCAAATACTTTTTGTCTCACCCTTGATAGTGCTTGATCTATAGAAGGAAATTCACTGTCAAACAAAAAGGTGGTTATAAAATTCTGAGTCATACCTTCCCATTCTAAAGTGACAAGGCGCATATCTACTTGAAGGTACCAATTAATTGGGGTGGTATCCAGCGTATTGATGAATATGTGTACCCATTGTTCTCTAGGAATGTCACTCTAGGCCTCTTCACAACTTCGTACATGGTCCTTTGGGCATCTTCGACCTATGTACCATGCTTCACAACTTCCTTCTTGTGATGAGAACTGTGCTGTCATCAGAGTTCGACATTGTGTCTAGTATGTAATATTGATTTTATGTGTCCCCCACCATCTCGCTGGTGTGGCTTTCATGGCCTCATCCATTGCCAACAACCACTATTGTGTTGGTACACTTGTCTCAAATTCTGACAAGAAGTTTTCTAAGGGGTTCAGTCCATCAAATGTGGGTAGATTACTCACTATTGTGCCAATCCAGTGAACTTATCTGGTTAGCCTAGCACATCTTCTTGTAGATACTTCATACATCTGGTTCTGCCATTTTTCTAGTGCTTCTTCTGAATCGGATGAACATGCGTTGTCACTTCTCCAACTCATATTTCCATCAACTGTAGGGTTGATATAATCCTACTATCTGGCTGTTAATTTGTAGATCTTTTCCAATTCAAATGTGTGGTCTTCATCTCTGATAGGTTCTGTGTATCATGGACCTTCATCTGGATCTAAAGGTGAAATGACCCTAAGGCTAGCTTTCTCAAATGTCATGCGTCTTTTCTTTAAATCAACAACACTGGAATTGTCAAAGTCCCAATCAATTCCTAGCAATGTAGGGTAAGGGCAGCTATCATCAACAATTTCAATTACCTCAAAATATGCAAAGGTTCTTACTCCATCGATGTCCATTGGGACATGCTCTAATCGTCCAAATGGGATGACAACTTGCTGATTATCCATGCGAAGCTTGGTATGGGAATATATCAACTTGGGTTTTCCCATCAATACCCAGGTCTTCTTCGTCATGACATTGACTTCTGACCCTAAGTCGAGGACCACATAGTCTATCTCATACTCTCCTATCTGAGAATTCAAGTGTAATTATTTATTTGTCCTTCTCCTTTTTCGAATTTGGTGCTATGATCTATTCAGCAAGGGGTCTATTTTTCCTAGTTCATATTGCTTGATTAAATCTTGTAATTCTTGTACAATGCCTTTATCTTGAATCAACTTTAAAAAAGTGTGCAATAATTCCATGAGTTTTCTTACCTCTTTCCCTTATGTTGGTGATGCAGATGGATCAAATGCCTGAGGGATGCCATATTCTTTGATTTCTGGTGGTCTCTTTGATGAATATCCATGATCTCCTTTGAACTATTTTCTTGCCTCCTCGAATATCTGTCTTTCTTTCTTAGCATCGAACATTGGTGTCTTTTTTATAGCTTTCTTGACTCTGTGGTGGTCATTTTCAATCCTTCCTTGGTCTAGTCCGTCTTCCCTTGTAGTAGTTGTTATAACCCTAAATTGCACCACACATTCTTACCTGGCATCAGGCCAACTCATATCCCTTCATTGCCAAAACATATGCTGAACAAACTCTTTAAAAATCCTCTTGTGTCAAGGCCCACGTGCCCTAACCCATTACTGCACGCGTGTGCATGCTGGCAGGCCCACTACAACCCGTGTGTACCTAACAAAGCACAAAAAAAGGAAAGTTGCCAACGAAACAAAAAGCTATGGGTTAGTTAACTGAAACTCCCAGCCATGCATGGTTGAGGGTTCGACCAAAACCCTAGCTCCTTCTAGCCTATAAAAGAAGGGGTAGGGGTACCATTTGGAAGAGGAAAAATATAGAAAAGAAACTCTGCCCATTTGCCGAATCCATTGTCCCAACCCTTTAGCCTTTCGTCATGCCAAAGGAAATTTAACACAAAGCAGTTGGAGGATAGAAGAGGAGGAGCCCGGGATCAGGATCAAGGAGTGGTGGTCGGTCTCGACTTTGATTGTAAGTTGATTCATTTTTCAAATAATAAAAGAATACTTTTCCCGTCCCAATGCATGAGTTATCTATGGTTTGTTTAATTTATTCTTAATTTCTACCCCTCAAGTAGAGAAGTAGCATGCATGCATAGTTGTTTGTCTTGATTGTAGGTTATCTCTGGAAGGAGCAATGCAAGCAAGTGGTAAAAGCGCAACGGAGGATCTACATCGAACGTCGAAGACAAGGTTAGTAGTCATTCTCCATGCATGTATTGTGAAAGAGGGGTTTAAGTTTTGGGGCTGTAGGTTAAAAAGTAATTTCTTTATGGTCAAAATCTACATGCAAGTCTGACCCTAGTTTGCTAGTCCATAGGGTATTTTTCCCAACAACAGAGTTGGCGACCATACTGGGGATTATACTCTTTATCGTTTTCAGATTTAGTTTAGTTTGTGGGTAGTTTAAGAGATTAGATTTTTTGTCTCTTTGCCTCTCTTTTTCTATTAGGTATGAGCGAGCAGGGATCTTGGTTCTTCATACCAGTTTTACCTGAATTCTACTTGACGGTAGTTGTCGGGACACACAGAGGTACACGCGGCCTGCATAAGGCCTGCACACGTGTACCCACGCCCTATCCTCTTACAGCCCGCGTGTGAACGCTAGCTGTAGGGATAATAGTAGCGTGTAGGAGTCTAGAGACCTGTAGAGGCAATCCACCTCTTCACTGTCAAAATTATACATTCTCAGGGGGTTTTCTGAAATCCTGTCTAAGTCTTGCTAGTTCACAGTCCTATTTCATATTGTCTTTTTGCCTTGTTATTCCTTGCAATTATTTTTCTTTTCTATTAGAAAGAGCATTCAAACCTTCAAGGGACTCTGGTTGTCAATACCAACGGCCTCTTCCTAATATGGACTGCCTATTTTTATCTTTGTCTTAGAATTTATAGACACACGCGGCCTGTACAAGGTCAGCCTACGTGTACATGCGTTTTGTTTCAGCTCAGCACGCGTTTACACACGTGTTGTTGTAGTGACAGTAGCGTGCTTGATAGGCTACTTTTGTTCAGGGTGGGGTAGTCATCCCCTCCTTTGATTAGAAGTATTCCTCTCAGGTGTTTGAGTCTAGGGTCACACAGTTAGTAGGTTAGGTCATCTTACCTTTAGCCTTCTTTTTCTCAGTTGATAGTTGAACAGAAAATATAAAAGAAAAAAACAAAAAAAATTATGGTTTTTAGGCAAGCTTAAGAGTCTTTGTTTTCTTTATTGCCATTGTGTGCCTTTACTCTTATTCTTTGCAGTCTGCGCTTTAAGCCAGAATTTTTCTTTCTTGGTTTTGTGCTTGTCAACATTTTCCCTTTGTTGCTTTCTTAGCACTTAAATAAAAAAAAATATATTTTTTTCATTTTCTTCTTTGTTTAAAAAGTGTGTTTCTGCATCATTAGCTAGGGAGAAGTCTTTTTGTTCATAAGTTTTTGCAGTGCATTTAGAGCATAAGTAGCTCGTAGTCGAGCAAAATTCCTTTATGTTTGTTGCATAAAATCTTAGAAAAATTGAAAAGAAAAAGAAATCTTTCTTTGTTAAAAGTTGCTGAAAATTTTGCATTTAGTCAAAGTCTTTTGTTTCCATCTTTTTCATTCGTTTTTTCTTTAGTCTTTACACATCATCAGTTTCACCTTCATACCCCGTGACGTAAGAAAACTCATAAAAGCAATGCTAATTTAAAATCTATTCGACTTTTTGTTTGTAGGGTTCATACACTAGTTCAGGACTAGGGCCTTGGATTAGGTTGGAGAGGAAACTCTCCAAGGCCATTTAAAACCAAACATCAGAGTCTGTGATAGGGAGTGTAGAAGTTTAGTTTTGTGGAAGTTATTCGGGACCCCCCTCTAACATAGGGGATAAACACGAGGTTGCGTGTGGAAAGGTAGCGGATATAACCCCTCCAAAGCCGGACCAAGCGTAGTGGAGAACACATATCGAGGGCTTGTTTTGGGATTCCGTCGTTTGCATTTGCCACAGGGCTTCGTGGGTCTTGAATCCATTCGAGGTCCTCAGTTGTCTTCCAAACCATTTTCTCTCGATACCCTTGATAGGTTGTGGGCTTGATACCCTTCTCATTGTGGTCTACCCAACTTTCGAATGTACCCGCCTGGTGATTGTTCGCGTGCTGGCAACCTAGTTGCCAATCTTTTTAGGGACATACACAGGTGACTGCGGGGGTATACCGCGGTACCTAGGGTATACATCGGGCCATTCTTTGCAGAGTATACCTGGAGGGTGCTTCCGTGTTCGAGTTGCACTTGCACCAGTATGTTTCTCTAGTGTTAATTGTTATAACTGTTCTTCCAACTAGTTTAGTGTCTGCTTGTCTTATCTCTTAGGGGATTCTTTTTTAGTGTGTGTTACTGTTTGAACGTGTAGAATACCTTAGTGTGTATTGGATCTTCTCACAAAGTGGAGGATCCCAAGCTCCACCGGTCATGAAGGCTTCTGGGCCTACCGCCAGTTATACTCAAGCCACCCCCACCACCATTGAGGCGGAAGCTAGACCAACAAGGGTCTTTCGAAGCAACTGGGTTACAAGCCATTGTGCCTGAAAAACTCCCGAAGGAATCAACTGCCAATATTGGCTTGGTTGAACCCCAACCACTGATACTTGGCCACCGGTTATTGTACCAATCCAATTTTACGAACGCCTGTCAGTGCCTCACACAGCTATGGAAACAAATGCTATTACTTCTTCTGGGAATTCTTCCATTCCCACCACAGTTGCTACCATAGGAGAAGCATCTCCTAACTTGCTGTCATTGGTCCGAGCCACCATGGTCTCGGCCACAACTATGTCGCACAGTGGACTGAACCCATCTATGGTGGTGGCCACAACTCCCTTCACACCTAGTGTGACAGGCCCTCCGTTCTCATACGGTATGCCTAGTTTGGGCACAAGTCCTGCACTCACTCACTCCACTTTATAGACTTTGGGTCTAGGGGTAGGGAGCTCTAATGCTCCTCTACAAGGTCAACTTGGGGGCACTCCTGTCCCTTTTAACACTTTTCCTTACACTGGAGGTCATATCTCTCCTTCGTCCCCTTCGCTTGGTGGTCTGCATCAGCAATCCACCGGGCAGCCTACACACACTAGTTTATTTGGAGCCGGGATTCAAGGAACACATGCACACAGTATGCCGGTAGGTTCTTCACCATTTTTTTTGAATGGGACATTTGGTAACAACACTTTCGCATCCACCGCCTTCACGTCCGGGGGCACTCCCATTTTTGGACAGTCTACTCTGGTGCAGGGTACTATTCCTGTGCCGGGGGCACATAAAGCAGGACCTTGGAACTTAGGACAAGGATTTGTTCCCTCCTCTGGAATGTTGTTCTCGGGTAATTATTTCCAAAGTCAATGGAACCCTGGACAGACTACTATGCCTCTTCCATCATGACCGGCATGGGGTAATCCTTTCCAAACTCCTTCAAACACGATGCATGCCCAAGATCCTATGTCCTTTATGGGAAATCAGCCGATGATGTCTCCACAGATGAAAAATCCTTATGCTGGTTAGGGCCATGGTTTCTACCAGAATCTAGGCCAGCAACCAAACTTTTCTTGGCAACCTGGTGCCAGTCAAACTCCAAGACCCTTTTTCCCAGGCTATCAGCAACAACCCAAACTACCATTCCTGGCAACGTTACACTTGCCAGATTTGACAAGGTTGTTAAATGATTCTATTTATCATGATCCGCGTTGTCCTCCTATGCCAATGAAGTTTTCTTTGGACATTCCAAAGTTCGAGGCCAAGCCTAACGAAGATCCAGGTGATCATGTGACTACCTTCCATCTTTGGTGTTCATCTAACTCATTGAAAGATGACTCCATCCAGTTGTGATTGTTTCTACACAATCTTATCGAGAGTGCCGCGAAATGGTACATCGAGCTCGATCACTCAAGATACTCTTCCTTTGGCGAACTGGCGATGGCCTTCCTTAACCATTTCTAGTTACCTGTGAGATACGATGTTGGCATAGAGCTGCTTTCCAATTTCAAACAGACAACCGCGAATCATATCTCTGATCATATCCGAGAGTGGAGACATCGGAAGAGTCTAATCAAAGTACCAATCCCACCAGCATTCCTGCTTGATTGGTTCCTTAAGTCTCTGGTCCCACAATTATCCAAAGATGTCATGACTTCCATAGTTTTCTCTGAAGAAGATGCCATCATGAGGGCTCAATAGTTTGAGCTCATCTATTCTCAATCTGGTTTATTATACAACATCCTGCCAGATGCACCACGATCGATATTGGATAAAACTAGATAGAGAGTTGGATCACATGTCGATGGTATTTTTGGTTCAGCACAAACCAAGCCTGCTGAGCAATTGACAAAGCAATTGCAACAATTATCTATACAACATTCAGCTTCCAGCCAGACTACTGCTTTGGCTGCTCCTCCTACCCAAACATTGGAAGTACACTCCATGCAGTCGACTAACCCAAAGGCCACCCAGCAGCCTGAAGGGAAGAAAAAACAATGCAAGAAGGGTAAGGGGGATAAAAAACCCACTGACAATGTTGGCAGGGACAACACAGAAAAACGGAAGGCAAGGTATCCATGCAACTTGTGTGCGGAAGACCACTCGACCCATCTTTGTCCTCGACTTGCAGAGGCCCAAAAGTTTGTCACACAGTGATAGCAGGCAGTGTTGACTAATCCATTTCAACATGGGAAAAATCTAACTCAAGCCTCTGCAAGCATGGAAGGGGGCAGTCAAGGACCCCCTCCATCTTCGAACAACCCCATGAATGTATATATGGTGAAAGGTGATGCTTTTCTATCAACTAGAGAACATGCCTATAGTCAACCAAGCACTTTCGAGAAGGGCAAAGAAGTTGAACTCCCATATCTTCCTCTACAGATTGAGAAGACGTTGGGAGAAACAATGACACGCATTCCAAAGGTTGCATTTAAAAAAGCTTCTCACAACCCAAATGCAAGGGCCACCCAGAATTACTCTGTGGTGGAGGATTTATCACAAACCCCTTGTGCGATGTCTGCTTTGGAGGTCCTCCAAAGTTGCCATGCTCAGAGGAAAGACTTGTTAACTACTTTAGGCTCTACTAAGACTTGTAACCCGGGTACCATCATGTTAGATACAACTGACTTAAAACCTTGTCTTCCTTACCATGTCGCATTTCAGATAGTAGTGGCTCATCCCAGGAAAACTTTTACACGGAATATCTTTCACACGGTGGTCGACGAGGGTGCCTCGACATGCGTTATGTCATTAGCATGTTGGAAGGCCATTGGCCAGCTCGCTTTGTCTCCATCACCTACTCTCCTCACTACTTTTGGCAGTCATTCTTTCTGACCACATGGCATCATTCCTTCTTTCCCTGTGCAGTTAGAAGGGAAGACCGTGTGTGTCGAAGTAGAGTTAGTCGATGCTCCCCTCAACTATAATCTCTTGTTAGGACGGAGTTGGACTTATGCTATGCAAGTTGTGGTCACTACATTTTTTCGAGTCTTGTTGTTTCCACACGAGGGTCGAATAGTGACCATCGATCAATTGTCCTTCTCTAGACCTGACCCAACTTTGGGGGCATCCACGCTTCCCATGATTGATAATCCTCAGCTAGGTGTCGTTAACGTAGGAGTTGTTTTGTGCTCATCCTTGATGGGTACCTTCAATTACCCACCTCCTCATGACGATGTCAAGTTTATATCAAATCACCATAAGGTTGAGATTTTTCAAGTTTCCTCGTTCCGCATGACTTACTTTGAAGATCCTTGGATTCTTCCTTTCCCATCAGCCATGATGGATGAGACAGGGCACTCAGGCATGTCCATGCCCTTGTCGGCCGCTGAAGTAGCATACTCTTTAATCCAGCAAACTTCAGCTAACCCTGATCCGACTCCAGATCATGAGTTAGATCCACCTCTAGAGCCTATTTGGGCTCAAGGTTCTCTTGCTAACATCGATTTGTTAGACTTAGTCTTGCCTTGTAGTGAAGCAGTAATCGAAGCAATGACTAGTCCAGACAAACCTTGGGAATATCTTCATCACAGATCATATTTCCTCCCAAAGTTAAGACGAATCAAAGCAAGAGAATTCACCATGACTATGACGAGAGATTGGTCGTGTCCTATTAATATCTTATCTACACACAAAATTTATGCTAAGATAAATATGGCAACTATCACTAAAACTATACTGATCAATATCTCCCGAACCCCTAGCATCATAGACAATGTTTTCGACGGAGCATACAGCTCCCTCAAGGAGATGCTAGGCATCGACCCACAAAGAGTCTATCATGAGATAACTTTGTTGTTTTTCAAACTCTCTTTGAGATCTGAAAGCAACATCCAGCGGGACTGCATTTATGCTTTTCGATCTTGTCTGGATTAACTAAGAAAAGTAAACATTATGGAGTCTTCTTTAAGCCCTTTTCAGACTCCTTAAAGATGAAAAGATTGTCGAGTGACCTTGTTTCTTCACACTCGTTAAATTGGTCCAGAAGAACGTTCCTTAAATGGGTCTTCTTTTAAGCCCTTTTCAGACCCTTTAAACATTAAAATATTGCCGAGTGATCTTGTGACCTTTCATGCTCGTTAAACTGAAATTTGAAGTCACGTCTGATCGGCGATAGTTTACCCCTTTTTTGATTCAGATGGTCAAATGTATGAGCAAAAGTATACTCTATCAAATTCCCATTATTTAGAAGAGTACTCTCAGGTATAATTTTATTCCTTTTTCGGGCCTGAGGGACTAAATTTACAAAAAAGAAACCCCCGCGGAGTCCATAGTTAAGCTCTTTTCAGACTCCCTAAAATTGAAAAGATCGTTGAGTAACCTTATTCTTTCACAATCATTAAATTGGTCCAGAAGAATATTCCTGACGGAGTCCATAGTTAAGCTTTTTTCAGACTCCTTAAAAGTGAAAATATAGTCGAGTGATCTTGTCCTTGTCACACTCGTTAAAATGGTTTTGAATTGACGTCTAATCGGTGCTAGTTTATCCCTTTTTCGAACCGACTAGACTATTCTCGAAAAATTTACCCCAGTGGAGTCTCCTTTTAGTCTTTTTCAGACTCTCTAAATATGAAAAAGCACCGATCTTACCTTCTCTGGGCTCGTTCAACTTACATCGAAGGATGTTACCATTGTGTGTTATATCAACCACATTTGCATACCTTACCCATCATCATTTTAACAGTTTTCTTCTGCATCTTAACACCTTTGGCCGCCGGAGGATTTTTCCCGAGTATCATTTTACCAGAACATCAGTCTTGTCCTTGTGCTTTGATCTTGTATGTTTGCAGTACTCGTTCCTCCATTGTAACATAATATTCCTTTATTCTTTTTCAAAAATTATCAAAAAGAACAAAAAAATCAAATATACCCCAAAAAGAGGATGGGAAAAGTATTTTCTTTATTGGCAGCATAATGAGTTTCCCTTGGATAAAGCACATCTGTTCGTTTGATCATCAGACTATGGGATGTAGTATGACCTTAGGGATCTTTTCTCGCTATATAGAATTGTGTCCTCCAGCATTTGGTTACTCTTCCAAACATATGGAGAGTTTGAATTGCCTCCTGCTTCGTAGACTTATGATTAACATCTATGCTACTTGAGTCTTATCACTTGTCGTGCTATTGTCCAAGAGAAGTTTTTCACTAAGCCTGAGTCACCCCCTCTGCAATATGTCTCTTGTCCGCATACCTGTCCATCCTGAACGTTCAATCAAGTCCTTGTTCGAAATCACTAAAGCCTTCAATCCGATCATCAAAGATTATCATGTCCATAACCAACGAGTCGTCGAAGACCTCTAGGTAGTGCAGTCGTACACTCATATTACACTCCTACCCAAGTTTTAGAAGATTTTGAAGTTGTTGCTCGAGCTCTGAAGTACAACCATCAGGCCAAATTAGCTTCTGGAAGATGGATACTCTATATGTATATCTTTTTGATTTCGAGATGTAGCTCTGCTGTGTATTATTTGCGGCTACTCTTTATAGTTATTTGACATGGATCTACAGTGTATTTGATTGGTAGCCATGGTTCTTTTTTATCTTGAGCATGGGTATGCCCGCCTCGGTGAGACATTTTTTATTTTGCAGACGGAACCTCCCGGTTCTTGATCCTTGGGCTCACTCATTCAGCACATCAGTAAATATTGGTAAAAGATTGGTAATGTATTTCATCCATCAGATGCTCATATGACCTCACACATTAGGGGGCGTCTGTTATAACCCTAAATTGCACCACAGATGCTTACCTAGCATCAGGCCAACTCATATCCCTTCATTTCGAAAACATCTGTTGAACAAACTCTTTAAAAATCCTCTTGTGTCAAGGCCCACACACCCTAACCCATTACTGCACACATGTGCACGCTGGCAAGCCCACTACAGCCCATGTGTACCTAACAAAGCACAAAAAAAGGAAATTTGTCGATGGAACAAAAAGATATCGGTCAGTTAACTGAAACTCCCAGCCATGCATGGCCGAGGGTTCATCCAAAACCCTAGCTCCTTCTAGCCTATAAAAGAAGGGGTAGCGGTAGCATTTGGAAGAGGAAAAATATAGCGAAGAAAATGTGCCCATTTGTCGATTCCATTGTCCCAACCCTTTAGCCTTTCCTCATGCCAAAGGAGATTTAACGCAAAGAAGTTGGAGGACAGAAGAGGAGGATCCCAGGATCAGGATCAAGGAGCGGTGGTCGGTCTCGACTTTGACTGTATGTTGATTCATTTTTCAAATAATAAAAGAATACTTTTCCCGTCCCAATGCATGAGTTATCTATGGTTTGTTTAATTTATGCTTAATTTCTAACCCTCGAGTAGAGAAGTAGCATGCATGAATAGTTGTTTATCTTGATTGCAGGTTATCCTTGGAAGAGTAGTGCAAGCAAGTGGTAAAAGCGCAATGGAGGATCTACATTGAATGCCGGAGACAAGGTTGGTAGTCATTCTACATGCATGTATTGTGAAAGAGGGGTTTAATTTTTGGGGTTGTAGGTTAAAAAGTAGTTTCTTTACGGTCAAAATTTGCATGCAAGTCTGACCCTAGTTTTCTAGTCTATAGGGTATTTTTCCCAACAACAGAGTTGGTGACCATACTGGGGATTATACTCTTTAGGGTTTTCAGATTTAGTTGAGTTTTGGGGTAGTTTAAGAGATTAGATTTTTTGTTTCTTTGCCTATATTTTTCTGTTAGGTCTGAGCGAGCAGGGAGCCTGGTTCTTCATACTAGTTTTCCCTGACTTCTACTTGACGGTAGTTATCGGGACACATAGAGGTACACGCAGCCTGCATAAGGCCTACACGCATGTACCCGCGCCCTATCCTCTTGCAACCCGCGTGTGAATGCTAGCTGTAGGGATAAAAATAGTGTGTAGGAGTCTAGAGACCTGTAGAGGCATTCCACCTCTTCCCTGTCAGAATTATACATTCTCAGGGGGTTTTCTAGAATCCTGACTGAGTCTTGCTGGTTCATAGTCCTATTTCAGATTGCCTTTTTGCCTTGTTATTCCTTGCAATTATTTTTCTTTTCTGTTAGAGAGAGCATTCAAACCTTCAAGGGACCCTGGTTGTCAATACCAGAGGCCTCTTCCTAGTCTAGACTGCCTATTTTTATCTTTCTCTTAGAATTTATACACACACGTGGCCTGTACAAGGTCAGCATGCATGTATACCCGTCTTGTTTCAGCTCAGTACGCATTCACACGTGTGTTGTTGTAGTGACAGTAGCATGCTTGACAGGCTACTTTTGTTCAAGGTGAGGCAATCATCCCCTCCTTTGATTAGAATTATTCCTCTCAGGTGTTTGAGTCTAGGGTCGCACAGTCAGTAGGTTAGGTCATCTTACCTTTAGCCTGCTTTTTCTCAGTTGATAGTTGAACATAAAATATAAAAGAAAAAAAAAAATTATGGTTTTTAGGCAAGCTTAAGAGTCTTTGTTTTCTTTATTGTCATTGTGTTCCTTTACTCTGATTCTTTCTGGTCTACGCTTTAAGCCAAAATTTGTATTTCTTGGTTTTGTGCTTGTCGACATTTTCCCTTTGTTGTTTTCTTAGCAATTAAATAAAAAAAATATCTTTTTTTCATTTTCTTCTTTGTTTAAAAAGTGTGTTTCTGCATCATTACCCAGGGAGAAGTATTTTTGTTCATAAGTTTTTGTAGTGCATTTAGAGCATAAGTAGCTCGTAGTCGAGAGAAATTCCTTTATGTGTGTTGCTCATTGTGGTCTACCCAATTTTTGACTGTACCCGCCTGGTGACTGTTCGCGTGCTGGCAACCTAGTTGCCAATCTTTTTAGGGACATACACAAGTGACTGCGGGGGTATACCATGGTACCTAGGGAAGACATCGGGCCACGCTTTGTAGGTTATACCCAGAGGGTTCTTTCGTGTTCGAGTTCACTTGCACCGGTAAGTTTCTCTAGTGTTGGTTGTTGTAACTGTTCTTCCAACTAGTTTAGTGTCTGCTTGTCTTATCTCTTATGGGCTTCTTTTTTAGTGTTTGTTACTGTTTGAACGTGTAGAATACCTTAGTGTGTCTTGAATCTTCTCACACAGTGGAGGATCCCAAGCTCCACCGGTCACGAAGGCTTCTAGGCCTGCCACTGGTTATACTGGAGCCACCCCCACCACCATTGAGGCGGAAGCTAGACCAACAAGGGTCTTTTGAAGCAACCGGGTTACAAACCATTGTGCCCGAACAACTCCCGGAGGAATCAACTGTCAATATTGGCTCGGTTGAAACCCCAACCATTGATATTTGGCCACCAGTTATTATACCAATCCAATTTTACGAGCGCCTGTCAGTGTCTCACACATCTATGGAAACAAATGTTGTTACTTCTTCTGGGAATTCTTCCATTCCCACCACAGTTTCTACCACAGGAGAAGCATATCCTAACTTGTCATCGTCGGTCCGAGCCACTATGGTCTCAGCCGCAACTACATCGCACAGTGGACTGAACCCATCTATGGCGGCAGCCACAACTCCCTTCACACCTAGTGCGACAAGCCCTCTGTTCTCATACGGTATGCCTAGTTCGAGAATAAGTCCTGCACTCACTCACTTCACTTTACAGACTTTGGGTCTGGGGGCAGGGAGCTCCAACGTTCCTCTGCAAGTTCAACTTGGGGGCACTCCTATCCATTTTAATTCTTTTCCTTACACTGGAGGTCATATGTCTCCTTCGTCCCCTTCGCTTGGTGGTCTGCATCAGTAGTTCATCGGGCAGCCTGCACACACTAGTTTATTTGGAGCTAAGAGTCAAAGAAAACCTGTGCACAGTATGCACATAGGTTTGTCACCATTTGTTTGGAACTGGACATTTGGTAACAACACTTTCGCATTCACCGCCTTCCCATCTGGGGGCATGATAATTTTTGGACAGTCTACTCCAGCGTAGGGTACTATTCCTGCATCGGGGGCACATATAGCAGGACCTTGTAACTCAGGACAAGGATCCATTCCCTCCTCTGAAATGTCGTTCTAGGGTAATTCTTTCCATATTCAATGGAACCCTGGACAAACTACTATGCCTCTTCCATCAGGACCGACATGGGGTAATCCTTCCCAAATTCCTTCAAACACGATGCATGCCCAACATCCTATGTCCTTTATTGGAAATCAGCCGATGATGTCTCCAGAGATGAAAAATCCTTATGCTGGTCAGCGCCATGGTTTCTACCAGAATCCAGGCTAGCAGCCAAACTTTTCCTGGCAACCTGGTGCCAGTCAAACTCCAGGACCCTTTTTCCCGGGCTATTAGCAGCAACCCAAACTACCATTCTTGGCGACGTTACACTTGTCAGATTTGAAAAGGTTGTTAAATGATCCTATTTGTCATGATCCACGTTGGCCTCCTATGCCAACGAAGTTGCCTTCAGACATTCCAAAGTTTGAGGCCAATCCTAATGAAGATCCAGGTGATCATGTGACTACCTTCCATCTTTGGTGCTCATCTAACTCATTGAAATATGACTCCATCCAGTTGCAATTGTTTCAATGCACTCTTATCGGGAGTGCCGCGAAACGGTACATCAAGCTCGATTGCTTGAGATACTCTTCCTTTGGTGAACTGGCGATGGCCTTCCTTAACCATTTCTAGTTACCTATGAGATACGACACTGGCACAGAGTTGCTTGTCAATTTCGAACAGACAACCGCAGATCATATCCGAGAGTGGAGATGCCAGAAGATTCTAATCAAAGTACCAGTCCCACCAGCATTCCTACTTGAGTGGTTCCTTAAGTCTCTGGTCCTACAATTATCCAAATACATCGCAACTTTTGGAGTTTTCTCCGAAGAATATGCCATCATGAGGGCTCAACAGTTTGAGCTCATCTATTCTCAGTCTGGTTTATTATACAACATTCTGCCAGATGCACCACAATCAATACTGGATAAAACTAGACAGAGAGCTAGACCACATGTCGATGGTATTGTTGGTTCAACACAAACCAAGCCCGCTGAGCAATTGACAAAGAAATTGCAACAATTATCTATACAACACTGAGCTGCCAGTCAGACTATTGCTTTGGCTGCTCCTCCTACCCAAATGTTGGAAGTACACTCTGTGCAGTCGACTAACCCAAAGGCCACCCAACAACCTGAAGGGAAGAAAAAACAACGCAAGAAGGGTAAGGGGGATAAAAAACCCACTGATAATGTTGGTGGGGACAACACGGAAAAATGAAAGGCAAGGTATCCATGAAACTTGTGCGCGGAAGACCACTCGACCCATCTTTGTCCTTGACTTGCAGAGGCCCAAAAGTTTGTCACACATCAACAACAGGTAATGTTGACTAATCCATTTCAACATGGGAAAAATCTAACTCAAGCCTCTGCAAGCATGGAAGGGGGCAGTCAAGGAACCCCTCCATCTTGGAACAACCCCATGAATGTATATATGGTGAAAGGTGATGCTTTTATATCAACTAGAGCACATGCCTATAGTTAACCAAGCACTTCCGAGAAGGGAAAAGAAGCCGAACTCCCATCTCTTCCTCTACAGATTGAGAAGACGTTGGGAGAAACAATGACATGCATTCCAAAGGTTGCATTTAAAAAATCTTCTCACAACCCAAATGCAAGGGCCGCCCATAATTACTCTATGGTGGAGGATTTATCACAAACCCCTTGTGCGATGTCTGCTTTGGAGGTCCTCCAAAGCTGCCTTGCTCAGAGGCAAGCCTTGTTAATTGCTTTAGGCTCTACTGAGACTTGTAACCCAGGTACCATCATGTTAGATACAACTGACTTAAAACCTCGTCTTCCTTACCATGTCGCATTTTAGATAGTAGTGGCTCATCCTAGGAAAACTTTTACATGGAATATCTTTCGCACGGTAGTCGACGAGGGAACCTCGACATGCGTTATGTCGTTAGCATGTTGGAAGGCCATTGGCCAGACCTCTTTGTCTCTGTCACCTACTCTCCTCACTGCTTTCAATGGTTGTTCTTTCCGACCGCATGGCATCATTATTTCTTTCCCTGTGCAGTTAGGAGGGAAGACCGTATGTGTCGAAGTAGAGGTAGTCAATGCTCCCCTCGACTATAATCTCTTGTTAGGATGGAGTTGGACTTATGCTATGTAATTTGTTGTTGCTACAGTTTTCCGAGTCTTGTTGTTTCCACATGAGGGTCGGATAGTGACCATCGATCAATTTTCCTTCTCTAGACCTGACCCAGCTTTGGGGGCATCCACGGTTCCCATGATTGATAATCCTCATCCAGGTGTCGTTAACATAGGAGTTGGTTTGTGCCCATACTTGATGGGTACCTTCGATTACCCACCTCCTCATGATGATGTCAAGTTTATATTGAATCACCATAAGGTTGATATTTTTCAAGTTTCATCGTTCCACATGACTTACTTTGAGGATCCTTGGTTTCTTCCTTCCCCATCATCCACAATGGATGATACAGGGTACTCAAGCATGTCCATGCCCTTGTTGGTTGCTGAAGTAGCATACTCTTTAATCTAGAAAACTTCAGCTAACCGTGATCTGACTCCGGCACAGGAGTTAGATCCACCTCTTGAGCCTATTTGGGCTCAGGGTTCTCTTGCTAACATCGATTTGTTAGACTTAGTCTTGCCTTCTGACGAAGCAGTAATTGAAGCAATGACTAGTCCAGAAAAACCTTGGGAAGATCTTCATCACAGATCATATTTCCTCCCAAAGTTAAGCCGAATCAAAGCAGGATTATCCACCATGACTATGACGAGAGATAGGTCGTGTACTATTAATCTCTTATCTACACGCAAAATTTATGCTGAGAGGAATATGGCAACTATCCCTGAAACTATACCGATCAATATCTCCTGAACCCCTGGCGTCATAGACAATGTTTTCGTCGGAGCATACAGTTCCCTCGAGGAGATGCCAGGCATCGACCCACAAAAAGTCTATCATGAGCTAACTTTGTTGTTTTTCAAGATCGCTTTGAGATCCAAAAGCAACATCCGATGAGATTGCATTTATTCTTTTCGATCTTGTCCAGATTAACTGAGAAAAGTAAATATTATGGAGTCTTCTTTAAGCCCTTTTCAAACTCCTTAAAGATGAAAAGATTGCCGAGTGACCTTGTTTCTTCACACTCGTTAAATTGGTCCAGAAGAACGTTCCTTAAACGGGTCTTATTTTAAGCCCTTTTCAGACCCTTTAAACATGAAAAGATTGTTGAGTGATCTTGTGACCTTTCATGCTCGTTAAACTGAAATTTGAAGTCATGTCTATTCGGTGGTAGTTTACCCCTTTTTTCGTCCAGACGGTCAACTGTACGAACAAAGGTATACTCTATCGAATTCCCATTCTTTAGAAGAGTACTCTCAGGTATAATTTTATTCCTTTTTTGGGCTTGAGGGACTAAATTTATGAAAATGAAACCCCCATGGAGTCCATAGTTAAGCTCTTTTCAGACTCCCTAAAATTGAAAAGATCGTCGAGTGACCTTATTCTTTCACACTCGTTAAATTGGTCCAGAAGAATATTATTGACGGAGTCCATAGTTAATATGTTTTCAGACTCCTTAAAAGTGAAAAAATAGCCAAGTGATCTTGTCCTTGTCACACTGGTTAAAATGGTTTTGAATTGACGTTTAATCTTTGCTAGTTTATCCCTTTTTTGAACCGACTAGACTATTGTCGAAAAAGGTACCCCAGTGGAGTCTCCTTTTATGTTTTTTCAGACTCTCTAAATATGAAAAACCACCGAGCTTACCTTCTCTGGGCTCATTCAACTTACATTGAAGGACGTTACCATTGTGTGTTATATCAACCACATTTTCATACCTTACCCATCAGCCTTGTAACATTTTTCTTCTGCGTCTTAACACCTTTGGCCGACAGAGGATTTTTCCTGAGTATCATTTTACCAAAACATCAGTCTTGTCCTTGTGCCTTGAGATTGTATGTTTGCAGTACTCATTCCTCCATTGTAACATAATATTCCTTTATTATTTTTCAAAAATTATCAAAAAGAATAAAAAAATCAAATATACCCCAAAAAGAGGATCGAAAAAATATTTTCTTTATTGGCAGCATAATGAGTCGCCCTTGGATAAAGCACATCTTTCTGTTTGATCATCATAATATGGGATGTAGTATGACCTTAGGGAGATTTTCTCGATATATAGAGTTGTGTCCTCCACCGTTTGGTTACTCTTCCAAACATATGGAGATTTTGCATTGCCTCCTGCTTCGTAGACTTATGATTAACATCTATGTTGCCCGAGTCTTATCACTTGTCGTGCTATTTTCCAAGGGAAGTTTGTCACTAATCCTGAGTCGGCCCCTCTGCAATATGTCTCTTTTCTACATACCTGGCCATCCTGAACGTCCAATCAAGTCCTTGTTCAAAATCACTGAAGCCTTCAGTCCGATCATCAAAGATTATCAAGTCCATAACTGACAAGTCGTCGAAGACCTCTGGGTAGTGCAGTCGTACACTCATATTACACTCCTACCCGAGTTTTAGAAGATTTTGAAGTTGTTTCTTGAGCTCTGAAATACATCCATCAGGCCGAATCAACTTCTGGAAGATGGATACTCTATATGTATATCTTTCTGATTTCAAGATGTAGCTCCGCTATGTATTATTCGTGGCTACTCTTTATAGTTATTTGACATGGATATACAGTGTATTTGATTGGTATACATGGTTCTATTTTATCCTAAGCATGGGTATGCCTGCCTCGGTGAGACAATTGTTATTTTGCAGAGGGAACCTCCTGGTTCCTGATCCTTGGGCTCACTCATTCAGCACATCAGTAAATATTGGTAAAAGATTGGTAATGTATTTCGGCCATCAGATGCTCTTCTGACCTCACAAATTAGGGGGCATCTGTTATAACCCTAAATTGCACCACACATGCTTACCTAGCATCAGGCCAACTCATATCCCTTCATTTCCAAAACATATGCTGAACAAACTCTTTAAAAACCTCTTGTGTCAAGGCCCATGTGCCCTAACCCATTATTGCATGTGTGTGCATGCTGGCAAGCCCACTACAGCCCGCGTGTACCTAACAAAGCACAAAAAAAGGAAAGTTTCCGACAGAACAAAAAGCTATGGGTCAGTTAACTGAAACTCCTGGCCATGCATGGCCAAGGGTTCGTCCAAAATCCTAGCTCCTTCTAGCCTATAAAAGAAGTGGTAGGGGTACCATTTGGAAGAGGAAAAATATAGCGAAGAAAATCTGCCCATTTGTTGAATCCATTTTCCCAACCCTTTAGCCTTTCCTCATGCCAAAGGATATTTAACGCAAAGCAGTTGGAGGACAGAAGAGGAGGAGCCCAGGATCAGGATCAAGGAGCGGTGGTCGGTCTCGACTTTGATTGTAAGTTGATTCATTTTTCAAATAATAAAAGAATACTTTTCCCATCCCAATGCATGAGTTATCTATGGTTTGTTTAATTTATGCTTAATTTCTAACCCTCAAGTAGAGAAGTAGCATGCATGCATAGTTGTTTGTCTTGATTGCAGGTTATCTTTGGAAGGAACTGTTCAAGCAAGTGGTAAAAGCGCAATGGAGGATCTTCATCGAACGTCGGAGACAAGGTTAGTAGTCATTCTCCATGCATGTATTGTGAAAGAGGGGTTTAAGTTTTGGGGTTGTAGGTTAAAAAGTAATTTCTTTAGAGTCAAAATCTGCATGCAAGTCTGACCCTAGTTTGCTAGTCCGTAGGGTATTTTTCCCAACAACAACATTGCCTCCTCGAGTAATAACAACGAATCTAGGGTTTTCTCCACGAGGTTCAGCATATATCAGTTGTACTTGTGGGTTCTTTTGGGGTCCTTGTTTTCCCTAAAGTTTAGCCAACAACACAGGGCATTCTTCTATGACATGCTCGAAGGAGTTACAGTAACTAAAGGTTGTGCAAGGATTCTGACAATCCCTTGCTAAATGGCCTGGCTACGCGCAGTTGTAATAGATTATTTGTCCTGGGCCTCGACCCATACTTCCTCCTCATCCTCTTCCTATGTAGCCACCACGAGGAGTGAAATTTCCTCTCCCCGGAGAGTTGTACTGTGGAGTGTTTCCCTCTTGTTGTACTTCACCTTGAATTTTGTATATGTCTCTTGAACTTTCATGCATGAGATCATAAGCTCTACAATCCTAACCATCATGCCCCACTGATTTGCAAAATGTACAATACAATTTTGTGGGTTTCTGGACATACTTCTACATGTAGTAGCACTCACTTGGGTGATGCCTATTTCTGCATACCTCACACCAGGGTTGGTTAACTTGCTTTAAGGGGCTCAATGCTCCTGATTCCAAGTACTCATGAAATAATGGACAATGTTCCTTATCATGGCCTTCCGATCTGCATCTGACACACTAGATATCGTCCCTTTTGTCATTTCCCTTGTCTTTCTTCATATCCTCCACCTGTAAAGATAAACTAGTTAGTTGGTTCATGATCTGGCTAATGCCTGAGCTAGATTCTCCCATCAGTGTTGATTCAAGCTTCATGGTGATCTCCAAAGCTTCTGCCTGAGATGCAATCTTCTGCTGCATCAAAGGGATTATTTTGTGTGGTAACAACGCAATGATGAACCACTCTTTGTTTTGTTCGTTGGGGATCTGGAAAGTTAATCGGCCTGTCAGGGTCTTGAATCTCTGGTCGAACTCCCAAACAGGTTCTGCTACCTTTTGTTTAATCTCTTTTAGTTAAATAATACATTGTGATTCCAACTTAGGTTTCTTAAACTCTGTAATCAATGCATTCTTGATCTCATTTAGGGGCTTAGGCTATGCCAGTCCTTGGACCAGTTTCATGTACCATCTCAGTGCACAGTCCCTTAGCATAGTGTTGAACTGGGTTCTCTTGATGGCTTCATCGGTGATACTTTTGATATTCCATATGGCCTCGTACAGAAATCAATGCTGATCTGGATCTTTAGATCTAGATCCTCTAAAGATAAGGAGTCTCATTTCATCTACCATAAAGCTGACTAGGGTTCTTGTCTGAGTAGATGCTACGCTACTGGTAACAGTACTCTGAAGACTCTAGTGGGTCTGACTATTCTGACTGATAGGTATTGTTGAGACAATAGGAGGATTAACGTTACTTACTTTAGTAGCTTACGTAGTTCCTGAGGTTTCTGTCTCACTTTGGCGTAGTTCTTTAGCTTCCCCTTCTTCTGTTCTAGTGGGCTCTGGATGCTCTTCATCAGTTAGATCTACCTCTTCTCCACTATAGAAACCTTCTTTGTCGTAGTTTTGCTTAAACAAATTCTCAAGGTGAACTCCGTGGAATACTTTCCCACTACACGTATGTCTTGCTTCTGTGTCGTCGTCGCTATCGCTGTCTGAGATCTTGAACATTATCCTTTTCAGGTCCGATCAATCTACTGTATCTTCAAGATGTGGTTTTCATGCAAGAGCATCTTGATTCTTAGCATCAGGAAGTGAAAAAAATTTCCTCTGGGTCCCTTGAAAAAGTATCTCTCGGCTTGACTATACAATTATGTTCTGTCAACAACAAACTCAGTGATATATCCTCTGATGGTACTATCAAACCAATGATCTACAACTCTGGATACAATGTTTCCGACTCTCTTGACCTTCTGGATCAATGCTGGTGTCCAAACCATAGGGGGTCTAGATCTGATTTAAAACTTTGTGTCAGCTAACCTAGCCAACCACTCGTGTAACTCTTGATGGATTACTCCAAAGAAGATCTCATGAATATCGGTGAAGATGTATATTTGTAGCCAATCCTCAATGCTTATTTTAGGGTTCTTATTCTGGGCTTCAGCAAAGTCCTTCTCTTGATCCTCTACGCACTTCTGAATCTTTGTCTTCGATGGAAACCACCTTGACATTCCCTTAAAAATATTCTGGTCCTGGAAACAAAACCATTTTTTGGCACAGGGGCAGACCCAGGGTTCAACTCCAAGAGTGCACCAACAAGTCCTAACTACTGGCCCTTTTAGTATCACCTACGAAGCAGATGCAATCTCACCTGAAGAAACTATGAGGGGTTTGCAGGACAGAGATGTCTACAACCAGGGGAATATCAAGTGGTTCTTATTGCAACAACAACATAACATGCATCTATCATTAAACTAGCTAGATCTTTCCTTCATAGCTATAGATATGATCTAACACAAGAATGCAAACAATAATACAACAACAACAAATATCAAAGCATCAATCACACATCCACGACACAAGGTATACGTGGTTCACCCTCTCTCTAGGGATACGTCCACAGAACTGTGCTTATGATATATTAAGGTAAAGCTTACATTTCTAATCTGTTCTCTTGGCCAGTAGATCCTATCTCTCCATCTCTCTTCCCTCTTGTAAACCCAACTGCAGGACTTGATCTTTGCACCTAGTTGAAGATATTACAATCCTATAAGGCTCTCTCTCTCAGCACTTCTCTCCCCCAATATGATAATCTCTCACACAATAATAGAGATAGACCAACAATAATATCATACCAATTCTCAATGACCAACCTGACCCAGGTCCTCTTGACCTTTATTTATAAATTACAATACCTCACTGACAGCCTTAGGCCGAAACCTAGGTGCCAAAATCCTAAATACAAAAACCCTATGTGTCTAAAACCCTAGGTCAACTTGACCCTCTTTTTCTAGGCTTCGCCAACTTGTCTTTCCTTCCTTCTTGCGCGGTGTTCCAAAGCATCTAATGGTATATTTTCCCACTTTCTGAGTAGTCCTTGATCCATCTCCATTTTTGATATGTCATCCTTGATCTTCTCATCCAACGAATTGCTTTTCCACACTTCACTCCATATTTTTTGTTCTTTTGCTCCCTTTGACCCAGTGACAGTCACTGTGTCTCTCATGAAGCTTGCTTTTTCCCTTTTCTTCCTTGTTCTTTGCTTACTTTCATAACCCAGAGCCAACAGACATGCATTCATATCATGGAGACTTATCTCATTTGGCCACTTTTCAGGATCATTCTCACCATCACCTTCACGATCATTCTGACTATCATATTTCACGATCAGTTTCACGATGATTCCTTCCATCACTCAATTATCTATTCAATGATTCCATGACCATTTTCATTCATGCATTCCATTATCCTTGAGACATCCATTTCACTATATATGAGCTTGTTCCTTAACCATTTTGGTTGGTGTACCTAGTTAGCTTTTGAAAGGGATTGAAGAAGCGGGTTGTGAGGCTCGTGAGCAATTTTTTAGGCAAGAGAATTGTTGGGGATTGATTCCCTAAGGTGCTAAACTACAACTACAGTTCTCTGAGACTTCCTGTCTGGAATGTTGCTAAAACCCTGGAAGGGAAGTGGGGCAGCCGAGGGACTGTTCAATAGAGAAGGGGCACACTTCCTTGGGTGGGACAGGCATGTGGGGAATGAGAGGTTGTAGGTTGTTAGTTGAGTGAGCACCTGAGACAGAGTCTTTCCTGTTGTCTATGAACCCTAGCTTGGTTAGGAACACCTTTACTCGGGTGGAGTTTAGTCCCAGCTAGAGGGTGACTCACTATTGAGAGTGATGAACAATCCAGTCTAAGGTTGGGAGGTTTGTGGATGGTCTGTACGCAGTTGGTGACAATATTTCCAAGATAAGAACCAATCATATGATAAAATATATGTTGCATTGTTATTTACGTTCTTATGTTATGGTTTATCATATATGTGATTATAATTGCATGTATGTTTATGGGTATTGCCTTGTATATGATGCATATCTATGTTTACTGTTATTTTAGTATGAAATCATATATTACAAAATGTAATTTTTTGTTTATTTTTATATGTAAAGCTTCCGCAAGAGTGTTTTATGTATATGTTTAAGCTGGATGCAGTTTGAAGAGAAAATTTATGTGGCATAGATTAGTTGAATACTGGGTATGTTACCGTATGTTCTGCAGTAAGAGAACGAAAGTGTTCCCTAGAGTAGCATGGCCCAGCCTATTTATGGATGGGGATGTTACGAACTGGTATTAGAGCATGAGAGATTTCTCTGGAGTGGAATTCCCCAGCCTGTGGGTGGCTGGGGGACGTTACAAATTGGTATTAGAGCTTCAGTTTCAACACTGAGCCTAAATGGGCCGAAAAGGTGCAAGTGGAGAAAATATTCACAGAAGATTAATTTCGAAGTAACCAAATTTCAAGTCACGTAACGTCCATGGAAAATATTGGCATGCAGGTGTGCGTAGTAAATTGTGGCACCACATGAAAGACTATTTTGTGTGGATGCATGCACTGAATTTAGCCTTGCGTGGTGAGAACACACATAGTAATGTGCACATGGGGTGTGCAAGTATTGCATAACACACAGGAGTTTTGTTGGTATGCGTATAGCATGAGTATAAGTTGTCTCGCGATAGTGTATTCAATGGTGCATGTAGATTATTGTGCATGATGGAACATATTGATCTTTGACATTGTGCAATTCATAGGCCGAAATGCATGTGGAGTATCGGTGCACGATACCAAAAATTGTGTGCACACAATGCAAAAGTAGTGCGCACAAGTTGTCAGCACGACAGAGAAGAAATGCATAGTGGATATAGGTGCGAGGAAACACATTTTACCTTGTGATGTTGCTATGCATGATAAATATGGATGTATAGGTTGAAGTTTAGTGCACACGAATTTGTTTGGAAGGCGATGAGTCTGAGTTTAATTTGCATAATATTAGAAGAAAAAGGAACACACAACCGCATCAGAGCATTAATTAAAAAGAATTTTGAGTTTTATATTCCTCCGATTCAGACAGATGGAAGTGAAATATAATCTTACAAGAAAAACATACTATAAAAGAAAACAAGACTCATAACACCACCAGATAGAATTGTGTAATAAACAGTCCAAAATATGCTTCTGTATTTATACAATCGTATTAATCCTAAAATTACAAAAAGGGAATGATAACAATTATCCTATTGAAAAAGGGTCGTTTAAGAACAGGCCTATCATCTTTGGTGCTCCTTAATTCTACTACCAGCTATTCAAATTCACTGAAACATACTTAATTTTAGTTGAAGACTCACTTCAGCTTAATGATCTCCTCCTTTAAAGAATCTAACCAGACCGGTTGATTCTCTCCAACACTTTCGGTCATTTTAGCCGTGAATTCCTCCTTTTGCCGCTTTCTCCTTTTCTTCTTAGTAGTTGGCCTGTTGATGACTAAATCCTTCATAGTGGGATTCATCCTAACTTCCAACTACGAGTCTATAGCTAGATCTGTGTGGAATTTAGTCGCTAAAATGTGTGCAAGTACCCTTTCCTCCTTGTTCATAGGAAAGTCTAGCATGTTTCCCGAATAACTAGTCTCACTGGATTTAGCCTTGTCCATGTATCTTAGTTTGTGGATATCAAAATGATTTTATAGAGAGAAAAAAGTCGAGCAGTTTGGAGATTACTTTGTTTATGGATAAGCAGATACATTCATACTTGAGGATTGGTAGTTATAGAATTCCAATTATGAAGCGCAGACAGACTACTTACAAGAGTATTGGGTTTCCATGCTCGGCTAATCCATTTCAAATGATTAACTTTTGAGTTCATTACATGGAGACATTCAGATGACGTCACTTGGCTGCAAAGTACCGAACGAGTGAAATGGGGTGATCTGACTAGCCATTGCCCACTCCATGAGTGGTGGATTTGACACATGAAAACACGTGATACCACATCTTAGCAAAAGTGGTTTCGTAAAACCACCTTCTTGCCTAGATGTATCCGTGAAGGCGTCGCGCATCTATGTTTTCAATACTTGGGTCTTATCTAGAATTTTCATGGTGATAACACCAGGAAATTAGGAGAGATAATTCTGATGTATATATTGAACCAAAATGGTTCATATTTTTCATGAATTGTTGATTTTTTAGCCTGATAAGTTTTGATGGCTACACGTTTTGCAGAATTAACAAAAACTAGATCAGATCAGACCAGTGTAGATTCCATAGCAATGGAAGAAGCACAGGGGAATTACAGTCAACAAGATGAGAGAAGAGGGGTGGATGTCCATTTGGGCATTAGAGGAAATAACTCCAACGGACATGGAGAAGAAAGGAATGAAAACATGATTATGGAAGAGACCATTAAGAAATTGCAGAAGGATGTCGAAATCCATAAAGATGATAATGAAAGGCTTATGAGAGCCAAAGAGCAGCAAGATGAATTCAACATGAAGTTATTGGAGGGATTGAACAAAATAGAAAAGAAAATGATTAAGCAGAGTGGCTTAAGCAAATCTGGAAGTCACAAGCCTTCGTATGAGGAAAGAAAAGCAAGAAGTATTAGTAGACATCATGATCACTCCCCAAGGAATTCCAATAAGAGAATAGGAAACAACTCAAAAGGTATAAGAGGTCTGGGGTAGATGAACTATTAGGAGAAATGAACAAAATCAAACCTCCTACTATTGATGTAGAGAACAAAAAGGATGAAGATGCATAGACATGGTTGTTGGGCATGAGAAAGTATTTCCAATTGCATAATTATTCTTCTCATGCAGAAGGTAGAATTTCTATCTATAAACTCAAGGGAAAAGCCTCCATGTGGTGGGATCAACTTGTGCAGGTGAAACACATTGAAGAGAAAAGTGTTACTTGGAGGAAATTCAAGAAGTATTTTGAGAAGAAATACTTGACTAAGATATATTATGACAAGAAAATGAAAGAGTTCTTTGAACTCAAGCTTGGAAGTATGACCATAGATGAATATGAGAGAAGGTTTCTAGAATTGATGAAGTATGTCTCTTTCATTAAGGATGAGACAGTCAAAATTCAAAGGTATTTGAGTGGATTTCCATCACTCATCAGTGACAAAATACAGTATGATGATCCCAAGACATTGGAAGAGACCATAAGGTGAGCTAAATGCCTATATGATCAGCAAAAAGCAAGGCCATCTTTCCAAAAGGCTTGAGAAGACAATAAGAAATTCAATATGGATCAGAGGAAGAAGGGAGATAAGCCACCATTCTTCAAAAATAATCCACAGGGATATAAAATGCCTAAAGAACCTAGAATGATTGACCTATGGAGTCAAAGGCCAAGGAAACCACCTATTCAATGTTGGGGTTGTAAAGGAGATCATAGGTTCAGAGATTGTCCTCACAGAGGTGAAAAAGGTAGGGATGTTCACAATGTACAACAAGCTGAAACAGTGGAGGACATGGGCAGATATGTGCCAAGGATTTATGCAGCCCTAGACAACAGGCAAGCAAAGTATCAGTCCCACATGATTGAAGTGGAAGGTATGATCAACAACCAAACCATTGCTATTTTAATTGATTCAGGAGATAGTCATATTTATATAGACCCTAAGATGGTGGAAAGTTTGCAATTTCAGAGAAGAAAGCATGGGAAATCTTGGTTGGTGCAACTGGCTACATGAGCTAGAAGAAAAGTTAATGAGATGGTTAAGTCATGCCTCATAGACATGAATGGACTGAACACCAAGGAAGATTTAAACATCTTTCCTTTAGGTTCCTATGACTGTCTAATTGGGATGGATTGGTTGGACCAAAATCATAATCTCTTAGAATATCACAACAAAGAATTTACTTTCCTATGTGAGGAAGGTAAACTAAGGAAAGTATAGGGAATTGCCAGGCCAGTAACCATTAGAGAAATTTCAGCATTGCAGCTGAAGAAATGTTACAGAAAAGGGTGTCAAATAATTGTAGCTCATTTGGCAGAGACACCTAGTGATAAGGTGCCAAATTTGGAGGATTATGCAGTCCTTGAAGATTTTGAATATGTGTTCAAGGAGGTACCAGGACTACCCCCAAGGAGAGATGATTTCCCTGTAAATTTAATGCCTAGAGCACTGCCAATATCAAAGACTCCTTACAGAATGAGTACACTAGAGTTGAAGGAGTTGAAAATGTAGCTTGAAGAACTTCTGAAGAAGGGGTATATACGCCTAAGTGTGTCACCTTGGGGTGCCCCAGTCTTGTTTGTGAGAAAGAAATATGGAACACTAAGATTGTGCATTGACTTCAAAAAGTTGAATAAAGTGACTGTTAAGAAGTATCCTTTGCCAAGGATTGATGATCTATTTGATCAATTAAAGGATGCAAAGATATTTTCAAAGATAGATCTGAGATCAAGATACCATCAGGTAAGGATTAAAGAAGAAGATATCAAAAAGACCTCCTTCAGGACAAGGTATGGTCATTATGAGTTCACAGTGGTGCCATTTGGGTTATCAAATGCACCAATTGTTTTCATGTGCTTAATGAATGGTGTTTTCTGAGAATATTTGGACAAGTTTTTCATTGTCTTTTTGAATGACATTCTTATATATTCTAAGTTAGAGGAAGAGCATGAAAATCATTTGAGGATGGTGTTGCAAGTATTAAGGGAGCATCAGTTGTATGCCAAATTGAGAAAGTGCTCATTTTATCAGAAACAAATTCATTATTTGGGGCATATCATTTCAAAGGATGGGATAACAGTGGATCCTGAGAAGATAGAGGCCATTAGAGAATGGTTTCACTGAAGAATGTGATAGAGGTGAGATCATTCATGGGTCTTACAGGATACTACAAAAGATTTGTTGAAGTATTCTCAAATATTTCACACCCAATCACTTCCTTGCAAAGAAAGGGAGTGAAGTTTCAGTGGACACTGGATTGCAAGAATAGTTTCCAATGATGTAGTGTGCACATTCCCGGATACCGTGCACAGTAACTAATGTGTGTGGAGTATGGAGGTCAGCGAACCTTGTGTATATGATATGTGCTATAGGTTGGTGAGCCAATTATTATAAGATGGAATGCTTATGTTTTGGAATTAGGCCAGAACGCCTAGATGTTAAAGGCCAGTGCACCTATTTTGTATATGTTTCATGATTAATATAAAATACATTGTTGCGCACAGACCGACCATGATAAAAGATATGGGGGACTGAAATTCACTAGTTAGGGAAAGGAAGGGCCAAAAGTCAAGGGAAAGGGCTAAGCTAGAGAGCTTAATCCAAAAAGGAATATTATATTAATATTTCTTAAAGCATAAAGTATGGATAATTATTTTATCCCAAGTTCTAAAGTTGGGGACAAGTGGACCAAAGTAACTTCCGATATGACCAGTTTCAAGTTGGGGACATGCATTCATATCGTGGAGACTTGGCTCATTTGGTCACTTTTCAAGTTCATTCTCACCATCACCTTCACGATTATTATGACTATCATGCTTCATGATCAATTTCATGATGATTCCTTCAATCACTCAGTTATCCAGTCAATGATTCCATGACCATTTTCATTCACACAATTTTTTATCCTTGAGACATCCATTTCACTGTATCTGAGCTTGTTCCTTAACCATTCTGGTTGGTGTACCTGGTTAGCTTGGGAGCGAGATTGAAGAAGCAGTTTGTCAGACCCATTAGAAATTCTCTGAGTGAGAGAATTGTTGGGGATTGATTCTCAAAGGTGATAAACTGCAGCTACATTGCTCTGAGACTTCCTGTCCGACCTATTGTTGAAGCCCTGGAAGGGAAGTGGGGTAGATGAGGGATTGTTGAGAAGAGTAGGGGCACAGTTCCTTGGGTGGGACAAGCATGTGGGGAATGAGAGGCTATAGGCTATTAGTTGAGAGAGAACCTGAGACAGACTCTCTCCTATTGTCTATGAACCCTAGCCTAGTTAGGAACCCCTTTACCTGGGTGGAGTTCAGTCCCATATCGAGGGTGACTCACTGTTGAGAGTGATGAAAAATGTAGTCTAAGGCTGGGAGGTTTGTAGACAGTCTATATGCAGTTGGTGACAATCTTTCCAAGATAAGTACCAACCGTATGATAAAATTATATGTTGCATTGTTATTTATGTGCATATGTTATGGTTGATCATATATGTGATTATAATTGCATGTATGTTTATGGGTATTTCCCTGTATATGATGCATATCTGTGTTTATTGTTATTTCAATATGAAATCGTATATTACAGAATGTAATTGTTTGTTTATGTTTATATGTAAATCTTCTGCAAGAGTTTTGTATGTATATGTTTAAGTTGCATGCAGTTTGAAGACAAAATTTATGTGGAATAGCTCAGTTGAATACTGGGTATGTTACTGTATGTTCTGTAGTAAGAGAACTAAAGCGTTCCCTAGAGTAACATGGCCTGACCTGTTTAAGGTTGGGGATGTTACCAACGGGTATCAGAGAATGAGATATTTCTCTGGAGTGGCATTCCCTGACATGTGGGTGGCCAGGGGATGTTACAAGTTGATTGTATAGGTCGTATGACCATAGAGTGACATGGCAGGTATAGTGGCATTCTTACTGGGCAATGATAGTTGACAGGTGGTCGAATGATTGTTTGACACATGGAATTTTTTTGGGAGAATAGTATGGTTCCATTTGTCCCAGACATGGGCTGCCACATGGAATCCCTTCATTGGTTCATTGGTTGAATGGAAAATGTTTATGGGTTCAATGAGAGTCGAACCAGTGACCTCTGGTCTAGGTGAACGACTTGGAAGGGCTCGGTTACTAGCCCACCCACTTTGGTTCTTAACACTCTAAATCAAATGTATTATTTGAATTTGAGTGCATTGTAATGTGGGAAGATTAAAGGGTTGGGCCCTAGCCCCAACCCCGATGCGATTCCATACAACATTATCATATAACCATTGCACTTTAATTTGGCACAGGTTTATTGAAGTATTAGTTCCCGATCACATGTGTGATCACATATGCCCACTCTTTAAACTATAGCGTAGATGTGTGTGGATAAGCGCTCAGTCGACTGGGCTAGCCCACTGACCAAGGCACATGACCAAGGGGCTTGACCAGACACCCAACCGAATACTTTGCACATGGAGGTATTGGAGCTTGGCCACATGGGTTGTAGCCACAAGACTAGGGACCTATTCCAGAGGGGCTAGCCTGCCAGCCTAGTCTAGGGCCATATGGAAATGCCCTATATTCCCAGGGGCCTGGAGAAAAGGGGCTTTGCCCTGCATTTTGTCCATTTTTGGGTATTTTTACCTTATTATATGATTTTAATGGTTATTTTAGCCAGGTTTGAGAGATTTTGGCCATTATTGGAGGATTTGGAACCCTTTTTGAGGCCAAATCTTCGAGGGAAGTTGGGAATTTATTATCAAATTCAAGTATATATAAACCAAAGGTTATTGAATCCATGAAGGAGGTTCATAATATAAAAATGTTGAAGAATTGAAAAGCCAAAGCCATTTTTATGCACATAAGATATTGAGGAGAGCAACTTTGCGGGCCATTTCTGGGAGCTTCGTTCAACTGTTTTCAATGCTGTTAGTTGTGATGGGTTCTTGAGATATAGAAGAACACATATATATCACTTTGTAATCCATTTGGAACTTTTATGATGTATTTTTGAATATTTGAAGAGAAATAAGAAAACCTCACCCACGAAGCAGAAAGTGCATGTCCATGAGAAGAATAAGTAGGATCAATACTTATGTTTTTCTTCTTCATCGTTGCTTCTAAAGATGACATATTATTGAAACATTTGGACTCATCATGACCATATTTATCACAAAAGTTGAAATGTTTGTCAGTCTTCTTATTTTTATATTTTGCTCCTTTGTCTCCATTCGGAGCAAAAGATCTCTGAGTGGGTTTGGGACCCTTATATTGCTTGTTGTTGTGGAGAGGATGTTGCTTCTTTGTATTCTTGGGTTTATCTTTTTGTTGGGAAACTAAGGCTTTGTTGTAGGTACCTGCAATGTGGATCACTCCAAGTTGTACAAGCTTATCTTCCTCTCTAATCAAAGCAACACAAAAGGACTCAAGAGTGGGTTTTTCATATTATTTCCCTAGAGCCTCTCATGGCATAAAAGGTAGATACAAACACAAAATATGCACTACCTAGATTAGAAAGAATAAGATAGATGAAACGCTCTTCCTCCATTTTTATCTTACATTCTTCACATAAAATTTTGAGTGTTTTAAACCTAGATAGATAGTCTCCAAGGAAAGAAAAATCATTTCAACTCAAGTTCAGTACTTGATTTTCTAACTGTTGTGCTCGAATAATATCGAGTTTACCAAACACAAATTCAATCTTGTCCCAAGCTTCTTCGGGGTCATCAATTTCTTGGAGGTGGTATCTTAAATTAGGAGAGATGGACATTTTGATTAGTCCATGTGCTTCATCACTTCTATTATCCCATTTTGCTTTCTTATCATCATCAGTGGGTTCTTTTTCTTTTCCCAAGGAAATTCGGTACAAGCCTTTACTTCTTAATAAATCTTCCATATGAGATTTCCATTAGAAGTAGTTGTTGTTGGTAAGCAAGACATTACTTGTAGAATCCATATTAAATATGTAGATAATGTAGATTTAAAAACTGAAAATGATAATCTAGATGGAAAGATCTCGAAAAGTTATGAGGTTTTTAAAAAAAATTACACTGAAAATGGACTTCCGATGTGAGAGTTATGCCCTTTTTAATAAAGGCATAAACAATAACAAATTGAATATTAAAGATACATATAGTGATTCACTTTTATACTTGAAGTGAAATACACTTTACAATTTTAGCATGAACTTTTTCAAAAAAGTAACAAAAGAGAGACTTGAACACAAGACCTCTTACTTAATAAGGCAAGTTTTAACCAAATGGTCTAGAAAAACATATTGTGATGTTCAGAAGGAGGATTGTTGTTGTTGTTGAAGATAGCCTTGGACAGCGTGCTAAATAAAAATCTGTTCACACAAAAAAAAAAATCCACTTCTCGACGACAACAAGGCTTGGATTTCGGTTAGCTTACCCGGAAGATGCACCTTTTCCTATCTATTTCTGATTTTCTGAGATCGCACAGTGCGCGGGGAAAAGAGAATACACAGATCTAAAAGAGTAGCAACCTAGAAATAAAAAAATACAAACCAAAATAAAACCAAAATAAAACTTTGCAGAAATTTAAAAAATGTGTATTCAGGCTTTATATCTCCAGATTTGACTATAATGGTTGTATCTTGGGAAAACATAAACCTTTTCGAGTGAAACGAAAAGTGTTTCTGAATGAAACTAGTGGCCCAGATGCAATGGAACAGTTCTCTCAGCCCAAAATGTACAAAAATGATAGAAAATGAAGATGAGGCTACGCAGCTTCATGATCTCAATCTACAACAGAAGAGGGTCTTCAAACAGGGTCTGATACCATGTTCGACAACATAGGTATTCCAACAGAGGAAGAACACTTTCAGTAACCATTCACATAACCAGATCAAAGATCAACACACTAATGTTTTCATGTGGTAAAACCCCTACGGGGAAACATCCACGACCCCAGCCAATGCGACCACTTGGAGAAGTTTATTAATGCAAAAGAAAAAGATTACACAAAGATTTTACAATAGATTTTCACACAATCGATCATTGACCCTCCATGCTCTTTAAATAGAGATCATGGACCAATTGGCTATTAAGCCACGGATCAATGGCCATTAAGATCGAGGAGAGTATGAACAATCAGACCACTCTATGTCGGGAACATACCATGACCGTCAGATTTCCTAACTACAAATGCATACTAATTCATACTAAAGAAACACACTAGAAAACACACTTTTACCTAACGACACAATAAACCAAGTAGATCTTAACTAACTCCTAAGTTTCTAAATATCCTAACATTGGAACTAAAAGGTTTGAAGTTGGGCCATGGGATCTGTTCAGGAGAAGGAGGATCCTTCACAACCGTCAGATCTGGAGAAAGGTGCATGGGGATTAACCCCTAAGTACTTCATACTTTGTGACATTGGCAAAGTTTCTCTGTTATAGAGAAGAAAGGGCCAAAGCCTGAAGTTCAAAGTCTAGGAGTGGGTCTACACCATAGATTTGGGGGGGAAGTGTTTATTGTTGTATTTGAGCAAGAATATTTGGGAGTCATAGATAAAACCAAGGGAAAGTGGTAAGGAGCGGTGGTGATGAAAACAGATCTCAGTCGTCAGATCTATGTGTGGGAGGTTGTGAATTGTAGAACTAACAGTCGTTTAGAATTTGACATTCGAGAGAAATAAAGTGTACTAAGGTACAAACTCCTGAAGCCTAAAGTCTCGAGGTCCAGAGTTCATCTAGACCATTCATTAGAGGAGACATGTGTCGGCAGATTAACCTGTTTGGGAGTTTGGTGTTCAGGAGAAATGGGAGTGTGCTAAGGAGAATTCTCTGAAGTCCCGAAGTATGAAGTCTCGAAGTCACATGGCATGAGGACGTCACCCAGGGTGACATGGACATCCTTAGTCCTACCACGTGTCAGTGAGAATGGAACTCTGACGACCTTGTTGGACCAAAATAAATCTGACACGTGGGGCCACGTGTCACCACCTTATGTGATGATAGTTGTACTATGTGGACCTGGAAAGATAAAGTAGTGCGGAAGTTCGAAATTTGGAAGTTAACGAGCTTATGGAGGTAAAAAAATTTGAAGCTCGAAGTGTCAAAGTTTTGAACCACCAATAGGGCATGACATACTGACAACACCAAGGATGATGTGGACACATGGGATGTGTGCCACATATTAGTGAGTTAAGAACCTTGGAGGATAGAAATGCTAGTTAGAGCGTGAAACGTGTCACCCATCATAGTGGGCCACGTGTCCGCTTCTAATATTTCACCTCCTGGCACTCTTCTTGAGCATGGCTAGTGGGGCCCCTGATGGTCGCAGGGGATGCATGGTGCCATATCCTACATTTCATAGCGTATCCACTTCAAAGGAAAGTGAGTCGCATGGGTTGAGAACTCTCTAAGGCCGAAGCATCGAAGTTCATCGTGACCATTGACAATCGTGGACCCGTGTTAGGATATATGCCACTCTAGATATTTGTGACTACAAAGGTTTGTGCAATTGAAGGCTATGGAAACCTAAAGGACAGAGTCCCAAAGCTAATTATGGTTGTTTATTTGGGCAGAGAGCCGGGACCATTGATCCTTCTCACATCAGTTGTGAACTTCGTGAGTTCGGGGTTCGATAGATTGGTGTTGTGGTGAGTTGAAAACACCCGAAGCCCAAAACTCCAAAGCATGGTGTAAGCGCTAAAATATTAGAACTTGGCCACAAATTTGATCACATGCAAATTAAATGTTGAAGGGAAGGGGATAGCACCCAAAACGTTTGTTTAAAGAATAAAAAAGGGACAAATTGTTCAAGTGGCCATAACTTCCTGCTTAGGATTCAAAATTGAGCATGGAAGAAGCCATTGGAAAGGTCTTAAATAGTAGAAGATAACTATTTGCCCAGAAATTGGATCAGAATAGTAAATTTATCAGGAAAACAACATAAAAAAAGTCTGATATATTAATGAATCAGAATGGCTCATGTTTCCATGATATTATTAAGAACAATTAGCTTGACAAAGTTCTGTTGGCTGCACATTTGTTTTGCAGAATTAATAGTTGTTAGATCAAAGTCAACACAGAGTACATAAGTAATGGATGATACTCAGGTAGTCTTTAGTCAATAAGATGAAAATAGATGGTTGGATATGGAAGAAACCAATTCCAATGGACATGGAGGAGAAAGGGAGGAAGACATAAATATGGTTGAGACCCTCAGAAAATTGCAGACAGATGTCCAGAGCCACAAGTATGATAACGAGAGGCATATGAAGGCCAAGGAACAACATGAAGACTTCAACATGAATTTAATTCAGAGCCTAGAAAGGATTTAAAAGAAGTTGTATAAGGGGAGTGGCCCCAACAAATCAATAAGTCACTGGACCCCTGAGAAGAAAGGAAGATCAAGGAGTGGTAGAAGAAATCACCACCACTCCCAAAAAAAATCCCATAGGAGAGAACATAGTAGCTCAAGTCCATCCCCTGTTAGGAAACATAGGAGGCCTGGGGTGGATAATTTGAAAGGAGAAATGAATAAGATCAAACCTCCTACTTTTGATGGAGAGTATAATAAGGATGAAGATGTTGAGACATGGCTTCTAGGCACGAGGAAGTACTTCAAATTGCATAACTATTCTTCTCATGCAGAAGGAAGAATTTCCATATACCAGCTTAAAGGAAAGGAATCCATGTGGTGGGATCAACTGGTGCAAGTACAACACCTCTAAGTGAAAAATGTGACTTGGAAGGATTTCAAGAGGCATTTTGAGAAGAAATATCTGACCAAGAGGTATTATGACATAGAGATGAAATATTTCTTTGAACTTAAACTGGGAAACACGACTATTGATGAATATGAAAGGAGATTCTTAGAGCTATTGAAGTACGTCTCCTTCATCAAGGAGGAGACACTGAAGATTCAAAGGTACTTGAGTGGGATACCATCTTACAATAGTGATGAAATCCAATATGATGATCCCAAGACTCTAGAACAAACTATAAGGAGAGAAAAACGATTATATGATCAGGAAAAAGGAAATCCTACTTTCCAGAAGGCTTGGGAGGACAAGAAGAAGTTCAAGAAGGAACAAGGAAAGAAAGGAAACAAGCCTCCATTTTTTAGAAACAGTCCTCAAGGAAAACCATATTTTAGAGAGCATAAAATAGCTGAGGTAGGTGGGAAACAGTCAAGGCAGGCAACCATTCAATGTTGGGGTTGTAAGGGAGACCACAAGTATAGAGATTGTCCTCAAAAAAATGACAAGGTGAAATCTATCCACAATGTTCAACAAGTAGAAATAGTGGAAGACATGGGCAGAAGTGTACCAAGTATCTATGCATCCCTGGACAACAAGCAAGATGATTTTCAATCACACATGATTGAAGTTGAAGGTATGATAAATAACCATGCCTTTACTATTTTAATTGATTCGGGGGCTATTCATAAATATATAGAACCTAAGGTAGTGGAAATATTTATTTTTCCAAGAATCAAGCATGGGAAATCTTGGTTGGTGTAGCTGGCTATAGGAGCCAAGAGGAAGGTTGTTGAATTGGTTAAATCATGTCTAGTGGGCATGAATGGACTATGTACCAATGAAGATTTGAACATATTTTCATTGGGATCATATGATTTCCTAATTGGTATGGATTAGTTCGACCAACACCATGCCATATTAGACTTCCATAACAAGTGATCCACTTGCTTGGATGAGGAAGGGAATCAAAGAGCAGTCCAAGGAATTCCCAGGGAAATTACTATCCATGAAATATCAACAATGCAGCTAAAGAAGTGTTACAGGAAAGGTTTTCAAATATTTGTAGCTCATATGGAGGAAGAATCTAAGGATAAGGTGAAAAATCTAGAGGATCATGTAGTCCTAGAAGATTTTGAAGATGTGTTCAAGGAGGTACCAAGACTACCTCCAAATAGAGACATTGACTTCTCTATTAATTTAATTCCTGGAGAAGCTCCAGTATCAAAGACTCCTTACATAATGAGTACACCAGAGCTGAAGGAATTACAAATGAAGATTTAAGAACTTTTGAAGAAGGGGTATATATTCCCAAGTGTGTGACCTTGGGGTGCCCTAGTCTTGTTCATGAAAAACAACTATGGGACATTGATATTGTGCATCGATTTCAAACAGTTGAACAAAGTGGCTATAAAGAACAAGTATCCTTTGCCAAGAATCGATGATCTCTTTGATCAGTTGAAGGATGCAACGATATTCTCAAAGATTGATCTCAGGTCAGGATGTCATCAGGTAAGGATTAAATAGGAAGACATCAACAAGACCGCCTTCAGGACAAGGTATGGTCATTATGAGTTCACAATGGTGCCATTTGGGTTATCAAATGCACTAGTTGTTTTTATGTGCTTAATGAATGGTGTTTTCCAGGAATATTTAGACAAGTTTGTCATTGTTTTTATGGATGACATCCTTGTATATTGAAAGTATGAAGAAGAGCATGAGCATCATCTAAGGATGGTGCTACAAGTTCTAAGAGAACATCAATCATATTGCAAATTGAGCATGTGCTCATTTTATCAAAACATAATTCACTATTTCGGGAATATCATATCTGAAGAAGGGATGGTAGTGGACCATAAAATGATTGAGGCCATTAAAGGGTGTAAAACACCTAATAATGTGATATAAATCATATCCTTCATGGGTCTAGCTGGCTACTACATAAGTTTCATTGCAGGGTTTTCGAGAATAGCTCACCCAATCACTTCCTTGCAAAGAAAAGGGCTAAAGTTTCAATGGATAGAAGAATGTGAAAAGATCTTCCAACAATTGAAGCAGATGTTAACCAGTGCTCCAATTCTGAATATTTCAGATCAAAATGAAGATTTTGTGGTTTGAACAGATGCATACAAAGAGGGACTTGGTGGAGTCCTTAGTCAGAACAAATTTGTGATATGTTTCGATTCTAGAAAATTGAAAGAGCATGAAAGGCATTATGCCACTCATGATTTGGAATTGGAAGCCATAGTGCACACTTTGAAGAAGTGGAGTCACTACCTCATGGGAAAGAGTCTTGAGTTGAGGGCAAACCATAATGGTTTGAAGTACCTATTTCATCAACCTACTTTGAATTCTAGGCAAAGTAGATTGTTGGAATTCCTCTGTGAATATGAGTTTGATATCAAGCACACCAAAGGAAAGGAGAACAAAGTGGTTGATGCACTTAGAAGGAGAGTGCATGAACTGTATTCTATAGCTATTATCATGTATCAGAAAGATCTTAAAGGAATATTTTTTGAGGCTACAAAAGTTGATTTGCAGTACATGGAATTTGTAACAAAAATGCAGCAGAAAGATGAAAATTATGAATTGGGAATTGATAGAATTCTCTTGCACAGAAACAGAGTTTATGTACCCAATTCTCCTTAATTGAGGAGTGTGACTTTAAAATAAATGCATAATGTGCTTTATGCAGGACACCCAGGATATCAAAAAACAAATTCAATAGTCAAGAGCCAATATTATTGGCCATGCATGAAGAGGGAGATTGTTGAATACATAGTTAAATGTTTGGAGTGTCAAGGGTCAATGCTTATCATAAACACCTAGCTAGGTTGTTGCAGCCATTACCCATTCCTTAGTGGAAGTGGGAAGTGGTGACAATGGATTTCATCACAGTATTTCTGAGGACAATCAAGCAACATGATGTAATCATGGTGGTGGTGGATAAGATTACTAAAGCTACCCATTTCATTCCTATGAAGGTTACTCACAAGGAAATCGATGTTATTGATATTTATATGAGGGAAGTAGCACACTTGCATGGAATTCCCAAGACAATTGTGCCTGATAGAGACCCAAAGTTTACCTCAAAGTTTTGGAAGGGTTTATTCAAAGGGTTTGGAACTAATCTGAACTTCATCACATCCTATCATCCCAAGTTTGATGGGAAAACAAAAAGGGTGAACCAAGTGATATAGAATATGCTAAGGATGTATGTGATGGAAAATCCATCGAAATGGGAAGATTATATACACTTGGTAGAATTTTCCTACAACAATGGGTATCAAGCATCACTGAATATGAGCCTGTTTGAGGCATTTTGTGGAAGAAAGGACAACACCCTAGTAAGATGGGACAACCCAACTGATAGAGAAATAATTGGGTCATATTTGCTCAAGGAAATGGAAGAGAAAATGTTGAAGATTAAACATAATTTGAAGTCTTCCTAAGACAGGAAGAAAAGCTATTCTGACAAGAACATAAATCATAGGGAATTTAAAGTGGGTGATCATGTTTTCTTGAAGGTGAAAGACAACAAAAGTTCCCTGAAGTTGGGAAGTTGTTCCAACTTGGTAGCCAGATATTGTGGGCCATTTGAAATCCTAGAGAGAATTGGTCTAGTAGCTTATATTATTGCATTACCTGCATCTATGTCTATACATAATGTATTTCATGTGTCATTGATTAAGAAATATATACCTAATGCTAATCATGTTAATTATTGGAATGTGATTCAGGTGGAGCAAGAAAGCGCTTTTCAAGTGCATTTGGTGCGCATTCTAGACTGGAAAATCAAACAACTTTGCAATCGATCCATAGGGCTTGTAAAGTTCCAATGAACATGGTACGGTCCTAAGGACGCAACATGGGAGCATGAAGATTCAATGCAGGTAGAATACCCACATCTTTTTGAATATTTTGAAAATCTTGTTGATATTATGTAAATGAGTTGCACTGAGGAAAGTGCAAAAATAAGGGGAGGGGATTGTAATACCCCAAGGCCGATCCCTTGTGAAATAAAATGTTGTTTATATGTTGGTGAGCCAAGTAATTATAATATGGTATGATTATGTGTTTATTAGTCCGGAGATCCTAGATGCTAAGGCCAGTGGGCTTGATTTTGTATATGTAATTATGCATATTATTAATAAAATACATCGTTGCATGTAGACCAACCACGAAGAAAGAGTTATGGGGGAACAAGCTCCATTGGGTAGGGAAAGGGATGGGGTTGAGAGGCTAGGAAAGAGGGGCCAATATTGAGGGATTAACCCAAGGGAATATTGTAATGTATTCCTAAAAAGTACTAAAGTTGGGAAATAAACCCAGTTATCCTAAGTTCCTTTGGGGTGAGGAACAAAGTCCAAGTGGAGAGGAACATGATCCTAGAGAGATAAGTGTCACCCAAGATGCATGCAGATTTATTTGGAAATTTCCACCATCTTTGGAATTCACAAACCATTCTAGCCACCTTTCGGGAGGAGTTTTCTCTCACTAGTCGACTCTCTCACGATTCTGCAAGTTGATCATTCTCACCATTTTTCTTGCTCGCTCTCAAAATGATGACCATTTTGGCCATATAGTTTCCCACGAGTTCATCCTCAACATTATGGCCATCCCTTGTGTAGTTCATGCATGCAATGAACAACCACACAACCAGATCCATTTCAACCATTGTGAACCCTTGTAATTTGTTGAGTCATTCCCTTTCCTTACCCAATTTTGGTTGTTGTGGATTGAAGAGGCGGGTTGTCAGGCCTGTGGTTGAAGAGGCAAGTTTTTAGGCCCGTGGTTGAAGAGATGGGTTGTCAAGCCTGTGGTTGAAGAAGGAGGTTCTCATGCCTATGTGCAACTCTCTCCAGGTGAGAGAGTTTGTTGGGAAGTGATTTCTCCTAGAGGGAGTCTAGCAGCCACTACGGAGCTCTGAGAATTCCTCATTTGTCCTGGTGTTGAAGCCCTAGAAGGGAAGTGGAGAAGTTGATAGATTGTGGAATAATGAAGGTTCATATTCCTGATATGGGACAGGCATGTGGGGAATGAGAGTCCATGAGAAGTGGGTGTAAGTAGGCTCCTTGGAGAGAATCCTTCCAGTTGCACTGTGCAGTTTCTCGTATCCTCAACCTAGTCTAGGATTCCTTTTCTCTGGGTGGATTTTAGTCCTAGCTCAGGGGTGACCCAATTTTGAGCGTGATGAGTAGGGTGGTTTAAGGTTGGGAGGTTCTTGGAATATTTTCACGTAGTTGGTGGTGATATACTAAAATATAAGTACCAAATCTTTGTTCTCTGTGTGATGTGTATCTTGTACATGTATTATAATGTTATCATAATTTCCTATGTTTATTGCATGTATATATTATTGTCATTTGCGCATGAATATGTGTACGAAAAAAATGTTATGTCTAATATATATATATATATATATATATATATATATATGTATATGTATATCAGAGCATTTTTTGAAGTAGCATGGTCCAACCTGGGTGGCCGAGGGTGTTACAAAATGGTATTAGAGTAGAGAATTAAAGATACAGTCATTGGGTAGCATTACTCGATAGGGGTTTTGAGGGTTGGGGACATTACAATAACAATTCAAATATTTGAAAGATATTAATTGGACGAGAAAAGAGTATTTCTATTAAAATTTAATCAACAGAAGTGTATGAATTACAAACTTTTTTGTCGACATGATTCAGAACTGAGAAATTAAGTCCCTTCCAACTGGGCCTCAACCACTTCAATCCTCCACCAAAGGCAAGCTCATATGAGAGAGACAATGAGTTTCTCAATCAAGTAGGGAAGAGCTTGGTGGTTGAACAATGTGTTCATACTTAAAAGGATAAAGGGATGCAGACTCAATATGAAGTGAATAATGTCTCAAGAGTAACTTTTCTCTAAAAGTTGAATTCTTCTCCTCTTTTCCACAGCTTGGATATGGCCCATTTATAACCTTCATATGGAACTGAAGGGATGAGTCAGAATGTTTCCAATACATGAAATGTCAAGGATCATGGATCTCATGACGTGACATGGAAACCTGACACCATTTTTAAATTTTGGGCACAAAAACTAATGTACATGTTTTGTAATGGTGCAACCTGCATATACGCATGTTTTATAATTGTTAGGGTGTGTATATGTGGAAAAATATTATTTTAAGCTCTAGGAATTGCAAAACGGGACTTTAAGTCTGCATACGGAAATGGAAAAACAGCTTATGAGATAATTTTCATAGGTTGTGGAAAATATTTCTATAACAAATGCCCCATAATGAGAGAGGTCATAGGATTATTTGTGAGGGCCAAAATAAATTATAATACCTAGAAGTGGAGTAAAGGAGACCCAGCTGGACAAACTAGTTGTGCATGAGAATATTACAATCTGCACTGGGTTTGCACACATGGATACCAATTTGAATTACATTGTAGATCCATTTGAAAATATACCAAACAACTGTTTATGGCCATGAATAGGCAATAAAAAGGTGGCTACATGAAAAAGGTTGTCATAGTCACGAACAAGGCCCAGTAAAACCAGTCTCAAAATCAATCTGAAGGTAACTATATACAATGGAGTACAATCTGATCTCCCATGATCAATGAAGTCACATAGGTAATGTTCCAATGAAACATATCAATAAATGAGGAAAGATATGACTATGAGATGATGTCTTAAATTCTTCTACACGATCCACCAAAGGTGCAAGTATACATCTTGTGAATAAATGAGTTGAGGTCAAGAACAATGAGACTTAATTTGATTATCGGTCATTAAGGTATATCGTCAACAAACGTGAGACAAACTATTGATAATGAAAGTAGGTATCAAGGAACTAAGTAAATTCTTACAAGTGTGAATAAAGGTGTTGAGTTCGAACACTCGAAGAATCCATCGATCATGAGACATTGATGTATTCCCAACTGTCGATGGTGGAAGAACCTACCACTAATGACTGCGAGCCTCTAGGTACTCATAGGAATCTAGGTCTCATTTCCAGAATAGATGGGTTGGAGTCAATGGAAGGAGACCCACTGAATGGAGATCATTGAGGAATATCTCATCATTCATCACAAGGTACAAAGCAGGAGCTTGATGATTCAGAGGAAATCGAAAGAAGAACGTGTTCATGAACCAATGACCATGTGCATCTTTCATGTGTGCCAGATGTAAGCGGTACAAGAAAAATACTCTCTGAATAACATCGAATAAGGAAAATTGATGACAAAGGCAAGGAAACCACCATTAAGGCTATGGAATCTAAGACACTACACGAATCTAAATGTGTGAATATATTTATTGTCATCGAACACAAGCGAAACCCCCCAATCAACGACCAATGATGAAATGTTGACTGCTGGGTTAGAGGTTACCTACCAATGATGAAATTCGGACTAGGGTGCACTATAGGACTACCACTTCATGTAACTTTGAGACACACTGAGGGTATGGACAACATGAAAATTCAAGAGTTCTCAAGAATGGATGACACATGCTGATATACATCATTTGAACAAGAACATGAGATATATGGAAGACTCTGGTAGCATATACTCAATGATAAAACTTTTTGATGCAAGAGGAATCAATCAAAATTTCCATAGGGACTAGAAGAGTAACCAGTCAGGGGAGTAAACTCTAAGTAACTAGCTCAACTTCCTAAAGTCATGCTAAACCCAAAATTTTGATGACAAGTGGAATCAAAACTTTGTTCTCTGTTCAAAGGCAAGACAACTACTACCAATATAAGATAATATTATTTTCCCACTCGTCATTTTTTTTCATAGTCAAATGAATGCTATGATATAGAGGATGAAACGAGTGTTGCAAGTAAGAAACTAGTTCTAGCAGTGGAACATACCTATTCTCAATGCAAGGAGGTGCATTCAAGATATGGACACTCAGGGGAATGTTTCCTCTTAGGGTATAGGGTGTCACAATGCAAAGGATATAAAAAAGGCTCTGCTTGGCTGATGATGCAAACTACTGAGGTGATAGGCTTATAATGCAAAAGTGAGAACTAATAATAGGCTCAATACTACAAGAAAGAGAATGAGATGCAATTACATCTTAACACCAAAAAATGTCCTTTTTGTAATCTTAGTCTAATTGGTTTGAAAAAGGGGTAAACTTACACCAAATAGACATCCTTTCAAATCCAAATTATGAGTGTGAAAGAGACAAGTTCACTCGACAATCTTTTTGCCTTTTGATAGAGTAGGAAAAGAGATTAAACTAGATTCATTGGGAGTCCCGCTAGGTATAGGTCATCATGCTTATGCATAAGAAATGAGGTTCAAACACAAATTCATATATTATCTATAAGGGACTCCCAGTCCTACGGAAAAAAATCTATGCATGGGAACCGAATGCTGCAGAGTATCTAATTAGGGCACCCATGTTTGGTAAGTCTCTACCATTCAATAAAGACACTTCTAGTTGCAGAAAGAAGGCTTTGTGTCGCTACTAAATGGGTTCGTACCTAAGGCATATGAGTTGCAGTCATAGGATGATGCAAATGTGTAGAACGGATTGATGACCTATCCTATATGTTGGTTGACGAAAATACCTGTACAAAGTTACGTATGGGCAACATGGTGCTAAAAACACAAGAATCCCTAAATAAAACCAACAAAACCAAATTCATCCACTATTGTATTAGTCCATTAGGCCAAAATATTAGTAAAAAATATGTAAAATGGATAAAAATTCTCTATAAATAGTAAAAAAAAACAATTTTACTATACCATTTGTATTGTTTACCCAAATAGTCCATTTTGGACCAAATTGCCCTCGAATTTCAGCTGTCGATTGTGGGAGATACGAGTGATAGAATCAAGAACCGTCTGGACCAGGTAATTCATCTTTTTCCTCTCTTTATTTCTAGTGGATTAATGTTTGCAATTATGTCTCCTTTTTTGAGCATTTTAAGGCGCAACTTAGAAACTAGCATATAAGCAGACCTATACATGACTGTGTAAACTGTATCTCACATACAAGTCCATGGATATGGTTTTTAAAATGTTACTAACTCAAAAAATGGTTTTAATATTGAAGGATGGTGCTAGAGTGGAGAGAAAGAGAGCATGAAGAGGTGGATGTTGCAGTGGAGAGATATCCAGGGGCCTGGATGGCCTTAAAAATATGTGGGATATATAATTTTTAGGCTCTCAAAGGTATGATGGCTCAAGTGAGACTGCTCCAGATGCTAGTGAACTACTGGGATCCAGATACAGAAACCTTCAATATTGATGGACAACCATTGAGGATTGAATTTGAGGACATATAATTATTGACAGGATTTTCGCTTCAGGGTTAGGTGGTCAACCACAAAGCCCAAGGAGCTAGGAGTGGCATGGATATAGAGGAATACATATCCACCCATTGCATTGCAGGGACCAAGAAGGTAGGGAGCCAACTCCCAATCAGATCGATCAACAATATAAGTCTCAATATTGTTTTCCTAGTGTTGACATAGATCATAGGGTTGACCTCTTTGCACTAGGCATCGAGGGCACTTATGTTATATTCAGTGGAGTGCTTTCAACCCATGGTTTATGACCGTTGCACCTCACTGTTGGAAAACATGAAGAACCAGTTGAAAGACTACAAAATCTGTAGAAAGAGTAACTTCGGGTTTGCCTATATCATGTGTAGTTTTTTCTTTAAGCGGGTTCTAGGCTTGGGCCCTAGAGTTGAGATTGTTTCACATGGACCTTGTGATCTAGCCATGGCACGGTGGATGAAGGTGATGAGGTGGAAGGGAGGTGGTAGGATTCCAAAACCCTACAACGATGATTTTTTATTCTGGTGGAGTCAACAGGTGATGGATATGGAGGAATACCCTTATGAAGGGATTGAATTTAGAGGAGATCCGGACATCCTGTTACCACTAGGTTCCAACTAAGGAGACATAGGTATGCAAAAGTTTTTGAATATTCCATTTTTTTGTACTTTTGTATAAGAAAAAAAAAATAGTTATGTATGATTTCAAGTACTAACTAAACATGTATGTTATGTAGACGTGGGTCCACAATGGTCGAATGAACTTCCATGACACTAATGGAGGCACCAGGGAGATGAGCCAGCAGGAGGGGACACTGATAGAGTTCTTCAAAACGTACAAGGAAAACTATCTCATTTGACACAAAAGATTCCCATCGTTCGGGTAGAGGATCTATTGGGGGCGATGCAACGACGGGTGGTAGGTGTGACCCATTCCTAGCTACGACTCTTTCGGTGTCTCACAAATTCCATAGTATGCTATCATGGCACACATCTGGTGCCACATATGTGGATGTCATGATTATTGTATGATCGACCGTATATGTATTTTGAGGGTGTGAGCCCCAATTACACCATATTTTTGGAGAGATGAAATATATAAAAATATTGGTCATCAGATTTACTTATATTACAATGTGTACATAGATGAAAGTATTTTCATTGCTTTAGTTATGTGAAAATTTCCAATCTAAAACAAAATTAGCATATGCATCAGATACATAATTAGAACTTCTAGGTATGTGATGAAAGTAATAAAATCAAAATGTCATTCCAAAAGTCGTACTGATAAGAATCATCAAAGTAGAGAAGGGTCTCTCACACGATACCTATCGTTCAAATGAAATACTGCTAATTGGGAGTCCAAGCGAACTTATAAAAAGTGAATATCATGTGAAATGGCATCGAGTAAAATTTCTAGTATGACGCTATATTCGACCACATTATTCGTTGATGGCCCTAGGAAAACACCACCTAAAGACACCAGTAGACCCTCGAGTGAGTAAACAAACCAAGCGATGGAAGGCAAGTTCCATGTATGGCAAGTGGCCCCATATATGAATCCTAAGTAGACCGAAGACTCCGTTGACATCTTCCAAACAAAGGAAATCTCGATAAGGAAGTTGAAGATAAGAAAGAGGGAAAATATATATACACTAAAATACATTAGTATAGAAAGAGTTACGCCCAATCATGGGGCTCAAGCGTAATATATTTTCAAGTAGAGCCCATTCTTGGGCTCAACCATCATATTCTGTTCATAATATTCTAATTCATAGGCTCATTTTTCTAAGACATGTCACATGATATAGAGACCGTTCCACATGGGTTTGAACTTTTCTGCCCCTAGTGGTTCTTTGGCTTGGTCATACAGAAGGATCAAGTCACCCTCAACCTACTTCCGAGGAGAAACAGACTTATCATATTGGACCTTGACACATCATTTATTCTCTTTGATAATCATGGAGGTGTCTTGACACTGCTCATCTAGAGTATCTAGGTTTACGAGGTGTTGTTCGAGCTCTAAAGTGTCAGGTAGGAGCACAACTGCCAATTTAAGAGAAGGGATTTTTCATTCAATAGGTAGGATCGAATCCGCACCGTGCACTAACTAGAAAGGAGAAAAACATGTGGAAGTATTAACCGAGGTTGGGTATGCCCAAAGTGTTGGATAAAGCAAGATACTCTAGTCAGATTTGCTTTCGCTGACAGTTTTTTGCAAAATGGTCTTGAGAGACTTTTTCACGGCCTCTACTTGTCCATTTTCCTCGGGTAGTAAGGGGAAGAATGATCATGTTTAAACCCCAGTTTCGGTGCTAATTTCTTCATTATTTCGTTCTGAAAATGACTGCCATGATCAGTGAAAATATCACTCGGGATTTCAAACCTAGATATAATTTGATTGAACACGAAGAAAGTGACAATATTACCATCGTATTTAACTATAGGCATGGCCTCAAACCACTTAGTAAAGTAGTCTACAACCATGATAATGTGTTGATTCCCCCCAGCCGAAGTTGGGTTGAAATCCAAAAATTCCACCCCCCACTTGGTGAAGGGACCGACGATACCGACTAGATGGAGATGGTTTAGATGCGAGTGCATATACTAAGTGAACACCTGGTAAGGGTGACACTTCTTAACTGCGTCGACACAATATTTAAAAACAAACAACCAAAAATAATTTGCTCACAAAATTATCTGGGTTGTTGCAAGCCCGAAAATATGACCACCAAAATCCCCACTGTGGCACTCATTTAGAATAGATTAAACTTCTTCGTGATTCAATCAAAGATGAAATATATTGTCTACTCCTCGACGATACATAGTGTCATCGATGATAAGGTATTTCTTAGCTTGGTATCATATACGTCATCGGTCATCTCTCGAGAGATGCTGAGGGAACTTCAAATTTTGAATATAGACAATAATATATCCATACCATGGGTCTGACGATGAGACAAGGAAAACATGTTCATGTGCAAAAAAATCAACATGAATAATATCCTCATATAACCAAGTTAAGTCAGATATTAACTCTGCAAAAACTAGCGATTTCTTGGATTTCATAGAAGCGAAATTGAGATCCAATTCTTGTAAAATTACAATCCATTTATTGTATTTTCCTCCTATGATATGCCTAGTAAGAACGTATTGAAATGGATTGACATCAGCAGCCACAATAGTTTTTCAAATCAATATATAGTGTTGTAATCATTGAACTACATGAATGACAACCAAAGCTAGATTTTCAACATGAGGATATTAGAGTTTAAGGATGAATACGTTTTAAATAAGATACTAAATGACATGATCACATAGCTTTTCATCCTCTTGAACCAACACCATACCAATCGTCTCTTCAGATGCGACGATATAAATCAAGTAATATCTATTGTAGTCTGAATACTTTAGCAGAGGCGTTGATACCAAGTCTTTCTTCAAAGCATCGACGGATTCCTGGGCTCTCTCATCCCAGATAAAAGGAGTGTCCTTATTTAAGAGATGCATGAAACCCTTAGTAATATTGGCATAGTTCACTATAAACTTTCCTAAAAAGTTAGATTTCCCCTGTAAACCTTGAAGTTTAGGAATATTGCACGGGGGAGGCAATTGAAGTATTTCCTCAACCTTTAACAGATCCACCATGATCCTAGTCTTAGAGACTAAAAATCCTAGAATTCGACTTGACCTAACACAAAATATGGATTTATGAGTGTTCAAATGAATGCGGTAATGGTGGAATCTTTCAAAAACTAGTTGAAGGTGTGTAGGGTGATCCACTCTCTTACGGGAGTGAGTAGCAAGATCGTTGATATAGACTTCGACTATATGCTTGAGATTGTGAAATGTGAAGGTCATATCTTGTTGGAAGGTTTCTCTGACATTCTTAAGGCCGAAAGGCATCTTCTGGTATGTGAATGTACCCCAAGAAAAAATAAATTCCATCTTATGTTTGTCCTTAGGATTAATCTAAATTTGTTTATAACCTAAAAATCCATCCACAAAAGAAAAAACTTTTCTTCCAACACACTTATCGAGAATATGATCAAGAAAGGGTGTCACGAAGTTGTGTTTGGGAAAAGACTTATTAAGGTCACGTAAATACATGCATACACATATGGTTCCTTTCTTTTTATTCATAGGAACAATATTGGATACCCATTCAGTCAAGGGAACCGGGTAGATAAATCCAACATTAAGAAGTTTTTCTACCTCTGCCTTAATAGCAGGGGCTTTCCTAGGATTGACAACTTTGATTTGTTTCCAAACAAGTTTAGCATCCGGGTAGGTTTTAATCTCATGTTCAAAAATTCAAGGGTCAATTATGGGCATCTCTTCATATGACCAAGAGAATACATCATGAAATTCTTTGAAGAGCTCGATGTAGATAATAATTTCTTCTGGTGAAAAATCTGCACTGATGTATACATTTTCAATCTTGTCAGGAATACGAGAGATATAGATTGTGATGGTAGGATATTTACTTGCCATGTTTCCTTCGACATAAATTCCATGCATATGAAGTGGAACTACGACATGACTTACTATCTTGCTCAAGGTAGATCTAAAATAATATTGTTCGATTCTAGCAAGCTCTGGGAGAAAATAAGAGCGATGGCGCATATCATCTCATGGCCTATTGGAACCATTGTTGGCCTCTATGATTGCTTCATCCAAGGGTAAATTAACATTGAGGAAATAATGTGAAAAGGACAATGAAGTGGCCCATATGAACTCAAGAATAGGATCCTCCCTATCTGTCTGCAAGGTAATAGAATCTGGATCGACGAAAGAGTCAAGAATAACATGATACGCTATCTCCACCATTGATAGTGGTATAGCCATTCCAGTATGTGAACAACAATAAAAATACACAGTCTAGGAAGGTAGGGTCCAAGGATTGTTAAAATACAAAGTGTGGAAATGAACAGACCTCATTGAAAAACTAGACCTACTAGACATGTCGTAGATATGATGAACTGGTGCCATGAAGTCGAAGGTATGCATAAGGGATGAATACATTCCAACACCGATATTCTCAATTGTCGGTTGAGAATTGTCAATCACATGGATCAACGGTCCAACCGATGCATTGGGGATAGCATACACAAAGGACAACTGGTCGATTGTCATGATCTTCCCATCATGAGGAAACCAAAGAGTACGAAATATGGACGATATGATTGCAATCATAGAATATTTCCAATTGCATCCTATTAATAGGTTATAGTCGAGGGGTGCATCAACTAGCTCGACATCCACCTCCACTGTATTCCCACCTAACTGGACCAAAAAGGTAGGAATAATACTGTGAGAGTAGAAAGAACGACCGTAAAAAATAGTCAACATGGTAGAATATTAAGAGAGGGTCAGAGAGTTGAGGGATTTCCAACATACTAGGGACATCATGCATGTTGCAATGCTTTCATCAACAACAATACGTTTGATGTATAGTTTGAGTAACCCACATGGATTTGGAATGCCACATGGTAAGGAAAGTGAGGCTTCACATTCGTGAGGTAAAACTTGATAACTTTAGTGCGACAATGATATATATCTCCTAATGCAGATAACAAGGCATTCCTTTATGAAGGACACGTCTGGAGTACCTCCAGAGCCAACATCGCACAAGGGGTTTGACCCAGACCCTCAACAATAGAGTAAATATTGGTGGCTCTAGCATTAGGATTGTGGGTAGAGCACTTGAGTACTCCTTTCAGAATAAAAGGTGGGGGCTTTGGTTTTTTGATCTGTAAAGGTGTCTCTGAAGGAGGGGGATACTCTAGACTAGGTACATTTTGTGAAGAACTGTAATCGTGAGACTGAGTGACTACATTAACCTTAGACTTAACCATATTGATGCATAGACGATCACCATATTGTGTCGGTGGGTTTTGACTCCCACTCGCCACATTTATAGAATTTGAGGAGCTTGAGGCCATGTGATGATTATGTGGAAAAGGATTAGTCATCACAATGGGTGGTAAAGATAAAATCCATGAAGCTTCCACAAGTTTGGGGAACAAGTGGGTAAGGTGATCGTCTGTACAAATATTGTAGGGAAACTTCACCTTTCACCTTTCTTTATTTCCCTCAAAAGAATTATTATTCGACTTCTCATTATTACCGTTTTCCTTTGGTTTATTACTATTCTTCCCACCCTTACGATTGTTACCATGTCCTTTATTTGTATTCCCTCCTGGTTGTTGGTTACCATTCGGGTTGGTCGACGATTGCACAGAATGTACATCCACCGAATGAGTGGGAGTGCAGAACACAGACAAAGTTGGTCCTCCTATATATTGGTTTAGAGACAACTCTTTCAACTGGCTTGTCACCAAGTCTTCATATTTCACATTGGCAGAGCCTATAATGTCATCGACATGAGGCCCAGGATTTTTTATAGGGTCAAAATTTTACCTCGGTGCATCTGGAAGAATCTTGTATAAAATCCTAGACTGATCATATATAATATCTAATTGTTGGGCCTTAAAATCACTTCTTCTTTAGATGTAACCCTGGATGTAGAAACATCCTTCGAAATATATGGTTGTAGAGACTTAAGGAACCACTCTAGTAGGAATTCTGGAGGTGTGTAATCCTTGATCAACCTATTCCATCTACGCCACTCTTTGATGTGATCCAAGATAGGTGTGGCTTTGTCCTTACGGAAGGCCAACAAAATTTCTATGCCAACATCGTAACAAACCAATAATTGGAAGTGGTTTAGGAAGACTAAAACCATCTGATTATAATTTTTGTATGTCTCCCCTGGTAGCTCTATGTACCATTTCATAGCAACCCCTGTGAGGGTGCATTGAAACAATCTTAAACAATCTTAAGGGAATTTGAAGAGAACCACAGATGAAACTTAGTGACATTATCACCAGGATATTCACTAGTCTTGCCTTCGAATTTTGGAATATCTGAAGGAATATTGGTGGGGATGGGGGGGCATGTAGGATCATGATGCAAAGGGTCATTCATTAATCTATACAAGTTTGGAAGATTGAGCATGGACATAAAAGGGAGACGGGTTGTGAAATATGTCCCCAAGCTCCCGAGAAAGATTGTTGTTGGGGAATCACATCCCATCCAGGGTTCTGGCATGCACCATGGCCCTTTCCAGGATTCTAATACCCTCCTCTAAACTAATTCATGAAGGGTTGGTTGGGAACCATTCCAATAGGAACGTTATGATGAGGGTTGTAAAATTTTCTCCCAATCAGAGTAGCTACAAGTTGGGGATTGCCCAAGTTATGAAACTGACCTCCCCCAGGTGTGAATCTATAGGTTAGAGGTGGATTCTTCATGCAAAATGTGTTGGTCGGAATTGGTGTAGAGGAGGTAGGTTTAAAGTGTTAGCTCCATCATTTTTTTAGTTAGAGTCAGTCTTAGTCGAGTCACAGTACATGTATCAAAGTGTGTGAGGTCAGGTGTGTAAAAAGGAATGGGTCGAAGTCAGAAAGTGGTTAATTGGCCCTTTGATCTAGGTGGATATTGGTAGCCACCCACCTATTCCACCTGGACCCCCACCATTTCTTCTTTCAGTTTTTCAGTTTCCGCACAATTTACTATTTTTAGCAGTTTTGAGGCCTTAAACGACGTTTTTTGAGGCCTTAAACGATGTTTTTTCCTCAGATAGAGATTTCTAACGAGGTATGGAACACGTCAAATAGAGATTGTATGCCAAAGTTACGTCCCCAGGAAGTTGATGTACCAACTTACCCAAATGGGGCCCATAATCTTGGCGTTTCGTCTCCTAGGGTTAGGTCTTTGGATGTTTAGGGTTTTCCATTGTTTCTCAATAATAATAGGCCTTCAAGCCTCATTGTAATGGGGTTCGAAGGCTAGTAGCTGCCACATCTCTTCTCAGAGATAAGCTACCAGCACCCTAGCTAGTTTATTTCCATTTTGTCTGTAAGCATATTTCAGTCATTTGTTATTAATGAAATGAAGTCTTATTTCCGCTACATCTCTTTGTTTATGTGTATTTATGTATTTCGTTCTATTCCTACATAAATCTGGATTAGTGGTATCAGAGCGGTCTACTCATTCTCGATCCTTCTTTGCATGTCCCCAATGAGGTCGGGGTATAAGGAGTTGGGGCTCGATCTGGTTGAACCTTTGCAAGATCAGCCTCACAAACCATGACGAATGACCTTGGGGGAAGAAAAGAAATATGAGGGAGCAAGAGATACTATCAAAATGTTGCTCGAGGAGGCCCTCGAGAAACAAAGGAATGCGAATATGGACAACTTTGCCCAGATTCTTCAACGGAGTCCCACTGGCAGCGCATTGACATCCAACAACCACTCTGGAGGCGCCACTCCTTTTAAGGTACAAGTAAACTTTGACATTCCCATATTTGAGGGCCAAATAAATGAAGATGCCATAGATAGATGGTTGAATCTATTAGAAGGATATTTCTTGGTTCATGACTTTTTCGATTGAGAAAAGATTATTTTCGCACTCCTTAAAGTTGCCCCCCATGTCAAGGACTGGTGGGAAACCTACTCAAAACAACAGGACGAGGGAGAACTCTCTCTGTTCTCGACCACACCCACTTGGAATTATTTCCGAGACGCCATCAAGGAACAATATTATCCCGTGGGGAGCTATGAGGACAAATACATACAATGGACTACACTGCGACAACAAAAGGACCAAGATGTGCATGAGATGACGAATCTGTTTCATACCCTACGCACAAAGTTGGGTATCAAAGATTCAGAGAATCATTTGGTGTTAAACTACCATAGTTTTCTGCATAGATACATTCAGGAGGAAATGGAGTTCCTCAACATCTCCTCGCTTGGTGTGGCATACCGATATGCTACCAAGATTGAGCAGAAATTCAAACAGAAGAGGAGAGACTTTGGGTCTGCAAATCAGAAGCAAGGGAAAGGTACCCACAAACCGCAAAACAAAGGACCAATCCAAGGCAGGGAAGCCTAGGAAAACACACCAAAGCCACAAGAAAAGACCAACACCATGAAGCCAAAAAAGGACATAGGGAAGTGGTGTGAGTTCCATAAGAGCTCCACTCACAACATAAGTGAGTGTCGATACAAGCAGTCACTGGTAGCTGAGTTGAAGGCTTTTGAATCGAATGCATGATCTGACTCTGAATATGAACCTAACAAGGAGAATGACAGGGGGAAGCAGATTATCGATGCGGAGCCCAATGCCACTATTTCCACCACAAATATCCAGAAGGAGGAACCAGAAGATCCAGAGGAGGCGGAGCGTCTCTTCCATTCCAAGATGTGGGTAAAGGGTTCCCCGTTGCAGTTCATTGTTGACAGCGGGAACCAGAAGAACCTCATATTAGTAGAGGTCATGAAGTAGTTGGGCTTTCCGACCACAACACACCCACAACCATACACCATTGGATGGTTGCACCAAGGATGGGACCTTTGTGTCAGTCAACAATGTCACCTTCCCTACAACATCAAGCCCTTCACGGATGAGGTATTATGTGACATTGCTCCTCTTAATGTTTCTGATGTATTATTAGGCCAACCATACTTGTGGAAGCGACATGCTATGTATGAGTGTAGGCCTTGTGTTGTTATTATCACTTTGGGCAATAAGCTATACAGGATACCGAAGATAGCACCACCTACCACCATCTCTTTGGTTACTACAAAACAATGTAGTAAGCTCATTTCCAAAACCAGAAAATTTGTTTTCCTGATGATCCGCCCTCAGGGAAAGAGGAAGACTATGGACATGACCTCTAGACAGGGCCCCACTGCATGAAAACAACAAATGGATAAGGTCATGGAGGAGTACGAGGACATATTCACCTCCCCCACAGGGGTGCCTCTACACTACCAGGTCAAGCACCCCATCGATCTGAACCCAACTGCGTCGCTGCCCAATGGACCCATCTATTGGTGCTCTGTTATGGAGAATGATGAAATCAAGAGGCAGATTCAGGAGTTGTTGCAGAAAGGTCACATCTGGCTGAGTTCATCGCCCTGTGGGAGCCCGATTGTGTTGGTGCAGAAGAAGGATGGGACTTGGAGACTCTGCATTGACTATCAAGCACTGAACAAGATCACTGTCCAGAATAGCTACCCAATCCCATGGATTGATGACCTTATGGATGAACTCAAGGGGGTGAAATATTTCATCAAGATCGACTTGAAGTCTGGGTATCACCAAGTACCAATCGAACCCTTTGATGTGTGGAAGACTACATTCAAATCCAAGGAGGGCCTTTTTGAATGGTTGGTCATGTCTTTCGGGTTGACGAATGCCCCTACAACCTTCCTGAGGCTAATGGACGACATCCTGTGACCATTCACCAACTCATTTGTAGTGGTGTACTTGGATGACATTCTGATCTTCAGCCAGACTTGGGAAGAGCACCTCCACCACATTCGACAAGTCCTCCAAACACTGCGACAACACAAGTTGTGTGCCAATTTGGAGAAATATACTTTTGGCATGACCTAGGTTCAATATCTAGGATACATTATTGATGAGCATGGGGTGCATGTGGATCCAATAAAGATCCAAGTCATTCAGGATTGGCCAGCCCCAACCACCCTAACAGAGCTCTGCAACTTTTTAGGTCTTGCCAATTTCTACCACAGGTTTGTGTTGGGATTCTCTCATATCACTTGGCCCTTGAGTCAAGTCACCAAGGGAGGAGCTAAAGAAAAATTCATTTGGTCTGAATCTCAATAGAAGGCATTTGGGGAATTGAAGCATCGTCTCTGCTTTGCACCAGTTCTCACATTACCAGACTTGCAACAACCATTTGAGATCAATACAAATGCCTCTGACTATGCTATTGGGGCAGTCCTTACTCAACATGGGCATCCAGTGGCATATCACAGTGAGACACTTTTAGACACATTCTGGAAGTATCCCACTTATGACAAAGAAATGTATTCCATTATGCAGGCTTGTTGGCAATGGAAGAATTACATTTTGGGAAAGGAAACGGTCATCCACACAGACCACCAACCCCTGCAGTTCATACAAACACAAGGGAAGTTGTAGAATGATTGCCATAAGAAGTGGTCCACATACCTGCAACAGTTTCATTTGAACATTAAGTACAAAAAAGGTAGCACCAATAATGTTGCATACTTCCTTAGTCGACCACCCATCATGGAGATAACCACTGTGCTCAACTCTTGTGGGCACGAGACTTCCAATTGGCCTCTTCTCTACACAAGTGATCTAGAATTCGGCCACACATACAATACACTCTTGGAAGGTAAGCGAGTTCCCAATTTTCACCTCCAGGATGCCCTGCTTTGTCACCTAGGACACCTTTGTGTTCCTTCAAGCGAGTGTGCCAAGATGATTTGGGAGGCGCACTACAGTCGGGTCGCTAGGCATTTTAGGTTCGAGAAAACTATGGGAGTACTGCAAAAGTATTTCTATTGGCCGAACCTTCGACAAGATGTTGGGAAGTACATCAAGTCCTAAACTGCTTGCGCCATTGCCAAACTGACCATCAAGAAGCAAGGCCTCTATTCTCCACTTGCTATGCCCAGTAAACCTTGGGAATCCATCTCTATGGATTACATGTTATGCCTTCCTTCTACTAAGCATGGAAATTACTATGTTTTTTTGGTCATCGATCGATTCTCGGAGATGTCCATTATGATGGCCTGCAAAAAGAATATCACAGCAGAAGCCATTGCTAAACTCTTCTTTGAACGAGTGTGGGTACACTTTGGGATCCCATAGTCTATCATCTCAGATCAAGACAATAGGTTCCTCAGTACATTTTGGTTCAGCCTCTAGTCAATGCTGGACACCAAGATCACCAAGTCCACAGCTTTCCATCCACAAACTGATGGCCAGACAGAGGTTGCCAACCGGATGATCGTACACATTTTAAGCATGTACAATTCAAAGCATCCATGCACATGGGATGAGAGCCTCCACTATGTACAACATAGTTACAACCAGGCTCTCCATATCTCAACCAGCCACAACCCCTTTCAAGTGGGCTTGGGATTCCAGCCACTATTTCCCATTGACATATCCATGCCATTTGTGGCTACTTGGGAAGATTCAGCTCATGGCTAGTCTGAGGATGACAAGGAAAACAACTTCATTGAGCACATTCAACGCATCCATCGACAGGTTCATGACATCTTGAGAGCCAATGCTAAGCACAAGCAGCGACATGATCAACATCGGGTGCCACACAACTTCCAGGTGGGCGACAAAGTGTGTTTGCATTTGAAAAAGGAGCGCCTCATTGGACCCCACCACAAGCTTCATCCACTCTGATATGGTCTTTACACCCTCACCAAGGCTGTAGGGGAAAATTCCTTTGAGCTCAGCATTCTCCCATTCCTTGGTCTGCACCTAGTGTTCAATGTGCACCGCCTTCGACCCTACTTTCCACCTCTACCAGACACATCCGACATAGAAGAACAACTCACACCAACAGACTTAAATCCAGACTGCATGGAATAAGCCAAAACTTATCAGATCATGGATACACAGATGAATCACACCCAAAAACAAAGGATATTGCTTTATCGAGTTGTCAAAGCAGGCCAACTCCTTCACCAAGGCAAGTGGCTCACCAGGGACCAAGTTCAGCAGAAGTTTCCTCATCTCATGGAGGAACTCAATGCAATGGGGACCATTGCTTCCTAAGGGGGAAAGAATGATCTAGGTGGATATTGATGGCCACCCACCTATTCCACCTGGACCCCCACCATTGCTTCTTTCATTTTTTCAGTTTTCACACAGTTTACTATTTTTAGCAGTTTTGAGGCCTTAAACGAAGTTTTTTGGTAAAATGGGGAGCAACATGGATCATAGATCAATGTTTCTCACCCAAAATTTGTATTCCTCGGATAGATATTTCTAACGAGGTATGGAATGCATCGAATGGAGATCATATGCCAAAGTTACATCCCCGAGAAGTTGATGTACCAACTTACCCAAACGGGGCCCATAGTCTTGGTGTTTCGTCTCCTAGGGTTAGGTCTTTGGATGTTTAGGGTTTTCCATTGTTTCTCAATAAGAATATGCCTTCGAGCCTCATTGTAACGGGGTTCAGAGGCCAGTAGCCACCATATCTCTTCTAAGAGATAAGCTACCAGTGCCCTAGCTAGTTTATTTCCATTCTATCTATAAGCATATTTCAGTCATTTGTTATTAATGAAATGAAGTCTTATTTCCACTGCATCTCTGTGTTTATGTGTATTTATGTATTTCATTGTCTTCCTACATAAATCTAGATCACCCTTGGATTCAGGAAGGGACGTCAGGATCAAAACATGTGTAAGTGCTAAAGGTATTTTCCCAAAGAGTTGGGTCCTGTCATAAGAAGAGCTTTTACATTCTAAAGGTCGAGGAAAGTTGTTAAATAGGATTCAAATCAGCAAGTGAAATAGCCATCATCATCTCATTATGAAGTCAGAAAGGGTGAGAAATCATGACGCTCATATCATGTATACTCTAGAGCTCTTATCCATTGTACTTTACACACTCCAAAGTGTACCTGTCACATGGATGTGCTGCACAAATATTTTTCCTACTTAGAAACTTCTAGTCACCATGGATTCAATTCCCCCTGTCATGATTCCATCTCTCATCGGTCCAGTTATAAATTCTAGTTGCTCTGCATGTATTCTATTCACCAGCCAAGTTTATGCACTTTCTGTAAATTTTCCCACGAGCCTTGAGTTTCTCGCCACGAGGAAGTCAAATTCCATAAGTTGTGTCACAAACCCAGGTTAATCAATATTACTGATGTGGGTCCATGTTAAATCCACCATGTGCACAGAACAAATGTGCATTGCACCATGGGAACATCCCAGAACATAAGGAAAGGGGCGTGAAGTGGTAGGAATGTTGGGCCCAAACCTTAAAGCCTGACATTGGTAAATGAAGAGTCGGATGTTAGAGCATCTTTTGAGCAGGTCAGGTGCATGGTATTTTGTAATAAAATCCAAGGATTCAACATGAAACTTGTGGAACATTTCACGCTCAGTTTCAGCAGGCTCCGCGCAATGATTGCAGGAAATACATTCCAGGTGATGGAGGAAACTCTATTAGCCACAATGGAGATCCCTCTGTGCAGTGAAAGGTGGTCTAAGGACATGCCTTTGTATGTGCTATGCTACGAGGAATTTATCAAACCAAACTATTTAAATTGTAAAGTCAAAGTGGAAATTCCAAGTCGATATCTACAGGAGCCTTTTCAGAAGCTCCTAAGATCAATTAGGAAATATTTTACCTGTGAAGGAAGGTTTGACAGAATAAACACACATCTCATCATATTGTTGATGCATTTCACAGGAAGGAGGCCATTAAATATGTCTTTATTATTACACCAAAGCCTCTAATAAATGGAAGACATAGTTCGAGCTAAAGCAAACCATCCAAAGAAGAAACTATCTCATGTCTCATTAATAAATATGTTGATAGTTGAGGAGTTGTGATGATTAGAAAAAAAAATGGGATTCGTTTTTTTTAGCACTCTATAAATTATGTCTGGCTGATAGACAAATGACAGAGGTAACTATTTCAACCTACTTTAGAGTTGAATCACTAGTCTTCTCAAATCAGAGAGGGATCTCTCGTGTCACTTGATATTTCTATGATAATCAGTGGCTAGATTTGGTTTGTTTGGGGTTTTTTAATAAAGTTCTTGGCAATGAAGGGGAGGAACACCCAGGGCTATGGAGTCAGAATTCTGAAAGTGAATGAAACAAATGACCAACCAGTAGAACTCTCTAGAGGATAAGGCTAAACCAGGAAATGAATCTGAGTTATATTTGAATTTAAGTAGAATGTAGGAAGAAAGGGAAAATAGATAACTGCATCAGAGCATTACTGAAATGAATTTTGAATTTGTTAGGAAGAAATACACACAACTTAAATTGCTAATCCAAGAGCATCATAAGATGAATTCTGGGCCTTTAATTCTCCAATTTATACAGAAGAAAATGCAAATGGAATAAAATATCATAGTAAATACATACAATAAAGGAAGACAAATCTCATATCACCACCATTAGAATCTTTTCATAGAGACTTCAAAATATTCTTCATATATATTCAATTTAGCTTCAGAAAATTACAATAGAGTTTGAAACAACCAAAAATGTGCCTTTGCACTTCTTCCAACATTAATTCATTCAAATGTCCCAGTATTTATACATTTTGATTACAATGAATGAAACTAAAACATTTCATCTTCTACAACTGGTTATAATAATTTCAACTGATAGTCTCGGTATATGAACTGATTTACAATGATTACACAAAAATATATTTCAAAACTAGGAACTAATTTCTTCGACTGCTTAGCTTCCTTTATGACATTTGTCTTGTCCTGATCTTCTGTTGAACTTGACGGTTTGGAGACCCCTCGAGGTCACTCACTTGTTCCGGGAAAACTACATTTAGTCTTGCCCAACTGCATGATTTCCTTCGACTTTGAGTTAGAAAGAATATCATAATCCATCATCTCATTTATAAAAATATCCAAGTCAATCCATGTGCGTAGGACATAGTCGATAGTCCAATCTTCACTATTTTAAACTGATTCAAAATCTCAAATTCTGCGGCCAAATACTCTAGCAGACTTGGAACCTTCAGACTCTCCTCCATAGCTTCAAATTCGGAATGATCCATTCTACATTGAATGAGGAGAGAATTGTAGTCTTCTTGATTGTACAATGTACCTTTGCCATCCCAAAATGGTGGGAGGACCTTGATAAACAATTGTTCAAATGTATCCTTAAACACTTGTATATTGTCCTCCATTTGCATATCTTTGTTTTGAACCGATTTGAGAAAGTTGAGCTTGACCATTATCCTCCTCGCCCAAATGATCAACATCATTATGTCCTTTACCCCAATAGTCTGAAGATCAACAGTGGGCACAAAATTCAACAAATCAATAGCATTTTGGGCCCATTCTGAGGGTTTCTTGGCTAATGTTTCATTAACAAAAGTACACCTGCTTCAGTCCGTGGTAGACACATTGTCTTTGCCATTTATAAAATTCAAATAAAACCTAAACTTAGCAGCCTCTGCAACAATAACATCCCAAATCACTTGTTTATCCCTTTGTAACAATGTTTTTCCCTTTAACCTCATTTTCAACTTGTTTACTCTCTCTTGCAAATCTTGATTCTCCCTTTGGAGTTGAGCCAACTTCTCATATTTTATTTTCATCTCTTGTTGCATCTTTTCTAAGACCTCCTTAAGGCTTTTGATTTTCCCTGTCTGTAAACTTACTTGGGACATAGCTTGAACCAACCCATCAGTGCTTGATCCATCCTCTGTGTTAGTAGGTACACTAATAGCCATATCTAATGTTGCTACCTGTGCTTGTGACCAATTCTCTTTCTCTTTTTCTAGTTGTAACACTTTGTCTTTGTAATTTAGTGCCTCTTGTATGAATGTCTCCTTTTCTTGCTCTAGAGAAACTAGCTCTGGTCTCTGTGGATGTTCTATAGAGGACATCATCAGCTTCTTCTTTAGGCTTTGGATCATCTTATATTTCTCATCTAAAGAAGCCTTTACCCATTGAGGGACTTCAGATTCCAATATTTTGACCTGTGTCTACCAGGCTTTGCTAGATGTATTTTCTCGTTTCAATTTCCCATCTAATTTTAGTGCATGTGTTGTCAATCTTGAAACTTTCAGACTCAAACATAGGTAGTCTGAATATAGCATGTCACTAGAATTCCTGTGAAAAATTACTTTGTCTAGGGCACCAATATTCTCATAATGCATCTTGATTTCAGACACTTTATCATCATATTCTATTGCTATATTAAAAGGCTTTCTTTCCACATCCCTGACTAAGAACAGGGAATCCTTATGCTGGGAGATTTTCTCTACTTTGGGAAACAAGTCTCTTATTTCACTATTGGCCATACTTCCCTTCACAACATACTAGTTCATTAAGTCCTCTTTGGATTGATAGACTTCCCCAGGAGTCTTGCTAAATATATGTTTCTTGCTACTGAAAATCCTTGAGTTGCTTTCACTTTGTGGCTTGCTACTTGTACTAGCCTCTTCGTTCTTGGTTTCACGTTCCACCATCTCCATGCTCATTTTCTCTTTAGGTTATTCTTCTTCCATGTCCACCACTTGAGAGTATGGTGTAATTTTGATTATCTTGAGAATGTTTTGTTGACTACTGGTACCCAGTGCCTCTAAACAACTCCTTTTATCATAAACACTCATTTTTGGATCTTTGACAACCAACCTAGGGGGAGGTTTCTGTGATGGGTTTTGTTGAGGGGATGAATCTCTTTGTTTTGTCTGATCATGTTGAAAAGTGACCTTATCCTCTAAACTATCATGTTTCTACAACAATGTAGATTTTCGCTAAATTTCCGAGACTTGGATTCCATCTTAAAATTTTTGTAGTGATAACATAGGCTCCAACTAGGGATTCTATCCTCCCTGCGAGGTAGCAAATAACTATATACTAAGTGCCTCTCCATTGGGTTGTGGTTTTATTCTTGAAATCCAAATTGGTCGATCTTTATTCAAAAACTCAAAATCGACCTAGCATAGCTCAGGGCCTTCACCTCGGGCTTCAACTATGCTGCTTTTATTCCAACGTTTTCATGCGCAGAGAAAAACACTAATCAATTATGTACAATGAATGGTAGGGTGATGATTTTTCAAACAATATAATGCTTGAGAAACATGCCATTCAGAGCCCCTCCTCCAACAAGCTCTCCATTACTCTCCTGGAACAAGTATACATTGCTCCCACGGTATGCTACAATTTTGAATGGGCCAAACCATAGGTGATCAAATTTCCCATGTTTTCCCTTATCTTCGTTTCTGGCATCCCATTTTATTACCCAGTCTCCTAGTTCGAAGTCATCCACCTTGGTATGTCTGTCGAAATCCTCTTTGATCTTGTCTTGGCGCAAATGGGAATTATGGAAATCCTTTTCTCTGGTCTATTGTACACTGATGAGTTCATCCACCCTTCTTCATGTGGCATCTGTCTCTACATCTTGCTTCTGCAATAGTCTCATTACCGACAACCCCAATGTAGTAGGAAAAATTTCTTCAGTTCCATAAATGATCTGGAAAGGGGACGTTGCTATGGACATCTTAGGGGATATTCTGTCAGCCCATAGTGCATGGATGAGATTTTTGTGCCATTCCTTTTTATTCTCTTGCAACAATATTTTGATGATTCTAACTAATATTTTATTCGAAGACTCAGCCAATCCATTTCCTTGAGGCTAGTATGATGTGGAATGACCAAGGGTGATATTGTAATCACTACAGAGTTTTTCTATTTTCTTGGATTTGAAAGATGTTGCATTGTCTGTTATAATCTTGATTGGGAATCCAAATCTGGATAGAATAGTGTCTTCTAATAATCGAATGATAACATCATCTGCCGCCTGCCTGGTAGGAACTGCCCCAATCCACTTAGTGAAATAATATGTTGTTGTCAGGATCCATTTATGTTGAGCTGAGGATTGTGGATGTGTCTCCCCTATAAAATCAAGGCCCCACTGTCTTAAAGGAGCTTCCACTAAAATGGGTTTTAAAGGTAGAGACTACAATTTTCCTTTCCCAATGAAGATTTGAAATTCATGGCACTTTGAAACCTCTTTATAAACATTGGGGAAAATGCTAGGCCAATAAATCCAGCCCTCAAAAATTTATGCACAGTTGTCTTCCAATAATGATGACCTCCACAGTCACCTTTATGGAACTCTCTGAGGGTTTTCTTTGCTTCTTCTTTATCAAAAAACTCAATAAAATCCCTCCTGGATCTTTCCAATATAGCAATTCATTCATTATAAAAAAATTTGTTGCCTTCAATTTCAAGAATCTGGATTTTGTTTTACTTAATTCTGGAGGATCCTGCAAATTTTTTAACACAAAGATGATATCTGCATACCATGTAGAGTCAAGACATTTCTAGGATATTTGTAGAGTCTCCCTTTCTTCTTCTATTGTACTATCTGACAAGTCTACAATGAATTTTATTCCCAAGAGTTCACAATTTTTTTATGCCATCATCTTAGCAATCCCCTGTCCTTTGATCAACTTGGTGGGTTTAACCTCTAGGTCATATTCTAATACAATTGTTATCCATTTACCCCTCTTTCCTTCAGTATCGGGCTGTGTTAATATGTCTTCCACTGAGCTACTGGGAACATAAGTAGTAGTATGGGAATGTAGGATGTACACTCTCAACTCTTTCAACTCCTTGACTAAAGCATATGATTTCCTCTCCATGATGTTAGATTTCAAAGGAGCATCCCTCAACTTTTTACTGTAGTATGCTATTGGCTTCTAAAAATTCTGGCCATCTTTCTGGAGTAGCACACCTGCAATTGTGTGTTTTGAGGCAAAAGAGAATAATATGAAATCTTTCTTAAAATTGGGACTAGCCAGTACATGAGCCTTTTTCAATGCCACCTTGATGTCTTCAAAATATTTTCTAGTCTCAGAAATCCACTTTATTTCATTTCCCTTCTTGAGCATGTTGGTAATATGTTTTATGATTTCAACCAAATTCGGGATGAATCTCCTCAAAAAGTTCACTTTTCCCAGGAAAGATTGCACTTCCTTTTTACTTCTAGGCATGCCAATTTTCAGGATTCCATCCACTCTACTGGGGTCTACCTTTATCCCTTATTTTGAAATAATGTGTCCCAACAACTTTCCTTCTTCCATGGAGAAATTTGAATTCTTAGGATTTAATGCGATCCCAAAATTTCTGCATTTTTGAAATTCCCTTATGAGATGTTTGAGGTGTTCCTCATCTGAGGTGGAATACATAGTGATGTCATCCAGTTATATAACAATGAATTTTTCTTTTTCATCAGTGAAATATATGTCCATAGCTCTTTGAAACATTTCCCCTACATTCATAAGCCCAAATGGAATTTTGGCATACATGAGTGTTCCCCATGGTGCGGTAAACGTTGTCTTCTCTTGATCGTCAGGGTGCACCATAATCTGATTGTATCCTGAGAAGCCATCCAACATTGACACCTTTTGAGAACCTACTACCCTCTATCAAATGTGATCAATTTTAGGCAATGGGTAGTTGTCTTTTAGAGACACCTTATTCAAATTCCTGAAATCCACACACAACCTAATTTCTCCCCTCTTTTTCCGAATAGGCCCCAGATTTTCCACCCATTTGGAAAACCTCAGGGACACTATGATTTTTGGCTTCAAACAATTTCTTTACTTCTTTTTCTATCAATGGTAACAATAGAGGATTTATCCTTCTTAATTTCTTTTTGAATGGCTTGTGATCTTCTTTGATTGGGATGACATGTTGGATTATACTGGTATCATAAACTTTCATCTCATCATAACTCCAAGAAAAAACATCAGGGAATTGTTTCATTAATTTGACATACCTATCTTTGAATTCAGGGCTGAGCTGTCTGGACAACTTCACGATCTTTGGATTTTCTGGAGTCCCAATATTGCAGTTTTCCACATCCCCTTCATTTACTCTGATCTTCAGACTTCTTGCCACATCATTGTTATAAAAAAAAAATTCCAACGAGACCAGACCTTTGGGGATGATGTTACTCTTTTGATGAACAATATCTCTGCCAACAATCTGATTGTCAAAATATCCTTCTTTTGTGAAAGCAGTTGCATCAACCTCATCATCACAGTGTTCACCATCAATGTTTAAATTCTCAAACTCATTCTCCATTTTGAGGAAGCTTTCTATCTATTTGTCATCCTTGAAAAATTTCTAGTGCTTCATATTATCTGGTATTGCTAGCTTGTACTTGACCTCAACCTTGTAGATTTTTTCAAGGAAAATCAGAACTCTGAAAACTACTACTAAAGTAGCCAAGCCATCAACAACCTGATTTTGTTCTCTTGGAATTGCTAAAATATTACATTCTAGAAACTTCTCAAGGAGGTCTAGTACCATATTTATATAAGCCCTCAATCGCGGCTATTTTTCTTGGTATATTCCTTTGATTTGATTTATAATTAGCTCAGAGTCTCCATGTACAACAATTTGTTTGGAACCCAATCCTTCCAAAAATTTCAACTGCAAAATTAATGCTTCATATTCAGCCATGTTATTCGTGCATTCAAGCACAAGCTTATAAGAACATAATTTGGAGTCTCCTTTGGAATGATTGATCCATACACCAGCTCCAGCTCCTTCTCTGCATGCAGCCCCATCGAAATTCATTTTCCATATCTGATCCTCTGCATCATCTTTCTTCTATAAAAATCTTCTATTTGTTGCTCAGGCTTGTCTTTGTCATCCATAATGATTTATGTTTCCTCTTCTTCAGAGAACATGTCATTGAAGAAAATGGAATACCCCAATTTAGTTTCCATTGAATAGATATGATGATTTCTATGTTGTGATTTGTTGTTGACCATGTATTTAAGAAAATCCTCTCTATACAATATTCTGTATTGACCAAAGACAGGAATAGTGGCATATGACATGTCCATATGGAGGGTTTCTTTTAATTTTGCAGCCCATGACCTAGACAACAACATACCAAATTTTGGAGGCATATCAACGACCACTACATCCATCACCATATTCTTTGTGGGGATTTGTACCAAAGACACCATTAGATCTTCGATCAGGCCAAGGCATTTCAACTTTCTTGAATTGAAAGATAACATATCTTTATAAGGTCTTGTGACATCGAGAACCAATTGGTCCATGACCACTTTGGGCATTAGTTTGTGAGATGGTCCTGAATCCAACATGGAATTATGCATTCATGTCATGGATTTTCAAACTGACATAAAAATGAGGCACTTCTTCATTTTCATGGCTTTATTCTACTCTTGGTCCAAATAAGATGGTTGGGTGATCATCTTGTATGTTCAAGGTATCATAGGTTTGCCCCATCTTAAGCATCTCGATGATTTGATTTATGTACTCGTTATTCTTGATTAATTCATTAAATGGTACACAGATTTTGATCTTTGCCATCTCACTTTCAAAATTAAAAGAGGATGAATTCTTCTCTACCTCTTTGGTAACAGTTTATTTCCTTTCTTCTAATATTTTCTTCTGGGGTTCTTCTTTCTTCTTTCCCTTTTCTACAGTACTCTTTGCAGTAGAATCTTTCCCAGTAGAGTCCTTTGCAGCTGAATCATTTTTGGGATGACTTGCAGAAGGTATGTTACTCTAAGATTCTTTGTTAATCCCTAATATTGGCTCATTACCCCTTAATTGGGGAATATTATAGTAGTAATGTTATTTTATTTATGTCGGCTTTATGCCATTAGTTGTAATTATACCTCCTAGTCTCCTATATATACCAAGGAGACATTTTCATTTTGAATCATCTGGTACTTGAACATTTAAGTAGGGTAAAAGGAGGTTTCCCCCTCGAAGAGGCTTATTATCTGAAATTATCTCTTTTTCAAGGCATTGAGTACTTTTTCTGAGGTTTTTCTATGCTATATTGATATTTGGTTCTTACCATATGGTATCAGAGCTCAAGGTCTTAGGGTTTTGCTGCTACATCTGAGACACCTTGGAATTTGCACTATAACTTTTTTTATACATTGTTTCAGAAGGAATGTCTTGGAGGATATTTATTATACAGATAAAGGTACATTTGGGTCAAAATAAAGCTCCTAAGTCCTTATACTTTTAGAGATATGGCCTGTACAAGATAGGGTTCTGGAATCATCCTGAACTGAGTCATTATGGAAATTTCACTATAAAAAAATTTCTGTAATGTTTCGGACCCTGAACTATGGAGGCTATTTACAGAAATTAGTAAGGTATCTTTGGTAAAAATTTCAACTTCTGGGTCATCTTAAATTTGTAGATACACCCTGTGTAAGATAGGGTATCTGACTAGTCCTATTGACTATTCTCAAGAAGGTGTTCCAGGTAAAACAATCATAACTTCCTCCTAGAGTATCCAAATTGAGTGGGACTAGTTTCATTGGATCATGGATAGTCTGTAGTATTTCTGGTGTGAGTTTCAGAATTTTATATCAATTATTTTGTGTGGGGCATGCTATACAAGTGAGATCTCCTAGAAAGGACAAAAATCGACAAGTTGTGGGGAAGTTACCTTAAATTCCACTTGGCACATCGAATTTTGATCAGACCTGTGGCATTGAAGAGAAGAAATATCAGAGAACTACATAAAAGAAATTTTAATACCTAGAAGGGTTGAAACTTGGGAGATACAACAGAAGAAATATTGTCTAGCAGAACCACCTCAAAATCAAGGCTCAAAAGTGATACTTGACCAACATGCCACCAAAAAAGGGAACTTCTACACCAAATAAGACTCCAGAAAATCCTACTTGGACTCTTGATGAAGGTGAAGAAATGCATAGGGACAAAAATGAACTACAAAAGAAGATGGATTCAATGGAAGCTAAGTTGGATACTGAGATGGATTCAATGGAAGCTAAGTTGGATACTAAGATGGATGGTTTAAAATGGGAGATCATGGAAGTATTGAAAATTTTCATAACAGAGAAGACACCTGAAAGTGAAAATGCATCCCATGAAATTCATGATGAGGACACAAGGAAGGTGAATCAAGAATGGGGAAACTCCAATGTTGGTTTGAAGACCAACCACATTCCTAAGATTGATATGAGGAAGTTTGATGGAAAGGACCCAATCACATGGATACTTCAAATGGAGCAATTCTTTGATCTCCATAATGTGCCACATACACAAAAGGTACGAATTGCTTCTTTATATTTAGAACCTAATCAATTTGTATGGTATGGTTGGATTTGTTCTCGCAAATCACTCATCACTTGGACAATTTTCAAAGAATAAATGCTAGCACACTATGAGGATACAAGGAGCAATACCTCTTTAGCTAATTGATAAATCTCAAGCAAAAGGGTTCATTTACCGAGCACATTGAGAAATTCCAAAGATTGAATATAAAGGTAACCAATATTCTAGATGAGTACTTGATTGATGTATTCATAGGAATTTTAAAGGATAACATTCAACATGAGGTTTGCCTTTGGGAACCCAAATCATTGGAGAATGTGTTTAAGGTGGCAAGAAATGTTGAAAGTAAAAATATGGCTTTGGCTACTAGAAGGACCAATCCTAACATCTATAGAGAGAACAATGCTCCTTCTTCTAAAACACCTCAACCTACAATGTTGACACCTCAACAATTGGAGGAAAGAAAAGAAAAAGGTTTATGCTTTAATTGTGACAACAAGTAC
>ML776589.1:518206-560387 GCA_009831015.1 Picea engelmannii | reverse complement strand
TACCACTTGAAGGGGTACCAACAGGGGTTACAAGGGTGGCCAACAAACGTGCGCTTAAGAACCACTTGTATTTCCTGCGTGTATGAATCCCTCAACCGCGGGTTTATGCGCGTAATGACAGATCTCTGTGGCTTAAAGACGCCAGAATATGTCTCTACCCTGAAGAAAAAAAATACCCACAATTTCTGCCAAGGAAAGTGCTCTGATACCACTTGCAAGATACCAGATATATAAAATATGCAGAACAGAACGAAATGCTAGAAATAACAGAATAACAGTAAAATATCCAGCATAATCTTCACAATACACAGAAATGATATACGAAATAGCAACAGAAATAGCACTTGATTCAGATAGCAATGTTCACATGCCTCTTCAAGGGGGCAACCTCCAATCGAGCAATGCTCTGTTATAATAATATCCAAGCTAGGGTTCGCATACCCTCGACTCCTATTTATACTAAAAAGAAGCATCTAGAGGAAGATCCTTCTAGAAGTGGAAGCTTCTATTAGGTCTTCTTACATCCGCCTTATTCTATTTTATTGAAAGGTCTTATTAATATTGACCTTTATTACATCCGAATACATTGATCTACCTATGTGCGGGTTAGGACCTTAACAGTAATCTTGTGATTCTTAATACAGTGACTGGTTGTTTTGACTTCTCTTTCTTTCTTGGAATCTTCATGTTCTTCCTAATGTTTTTCTTTAGCTCTTGGGTCCATGTAGTTTTTTTATAGATTCCATGCCTTAAATATTTCACTTCTTCCTTTAATTATAGAATCATGGATGTTAATGGACAACCAGGGATACTTTAAGGCTTCTCTTCGAAGAAGACTTCTTCTGAGGTTGAACTGAATACATATTTTATTTCATGGATGCTACCATGGATATATAATTCATCATCTTCAGTGGATCATAGGATTAGCTCCCTCCTAATCCTTGCTTCATGTATGAGTGCATATAATAGACCCCTCTGTCTAATAGAGTCCATGCTTACATCTTATTGTCTTATGCAAAATGTCATAAGTATTTCTCCAATTTCCTCTTGATTGTTGACTTCCTTCTGTCTTTGCTTCTTCTAAGTCTCTTCATGATTGATTCTGATTTCGCTTATCTTGTAATAGCTTCCACGTGACTTGTTTGATGTATTTCATCCTTTCATGTGTATTATCTAACTTGTATAATGATAGAAATCCTTATCTTGTTGTTCTTCCATAGGTATAGTTCTTCTTGGAACACATTGTCTTCCAAGAGATAGATATACAAGATATGTACAAAGACGATGCAAACAAGATATGTACAAGAACTAAGAAGAGTATTGTTACCTTCAGATGAAGAAGTCTCTTTCATCCTTCTTAGTCTTCGTTGTAGGTTCCTTTTCTTTGGAAACTGATGATTCATGTTTCTCCTTCCTTTTCTTTAGATCGAGACAATGATTCTTGTAGTGACCATAATTTCAACAGTTGAAGCATTGTATTTTTGAAATATCTTTCTCTTGATTTGGCTTCCTCCTTGAACTAATCTTCCTTTTGTTCCTAAAATTCTTGAATCTTGCTGTGAAGGTTTGATCATCATACTTCTTTTGGGGTTTCTCTTTTGCATTGATCATGGATTCTTCTTGAGCACAGCAAGTCCAAAGTTCTTCAAATGTAGGATACTCCTTCCTTGTGTTCATGCTTGCGGAAAATGCATCCCATGTCTTGGGAAGACCATTGAGTACTATGTTTACCAATTCCTTCTCTGAAATGATCTCTTCAATAGCTTGTATTTGATATCTTAACTGGGAGATACTCAAAAAATATGATGTTATTCTATCATCATAATTCATCTTCATGTCACAGAGCTCATTCTTTAGACTCATTATTTGTCTAATGTTTCTGACTGAGAAGAGGTTTGTTAGGGCATTGTACATCTTCTTCGATGAGTCAATATGGGAGATGTAGGGTATCAAGTGGTATTTTATAGAGTCCACTATGATTCTCATGGCATTGATGTCACCGTCTTTGAACTTCTCCATAATTGCAACGTTCTGCAATTCCTTCTCTTTTCCTTCTTCAAACTCTAGTTCCACGATATTTCCTTTCACAATATCCAACACTTTATTCTTGGAAAGGATGAGGTCAATCCTTTTCTTCCACACTCTGAAGTTAGAAGCTCCATCTAACTTTTTTTATGACTTCATAGAGTTGGTCATGGCTTCTTTGACTTGGTCAACCCTAGATTTGACCAAAAACTAAAACTTAACGTCTTGGCTTGCTGAGAGTACCAGGAGATGCGCTAGGCTAGGGAGCACTGATCTATTCGAAAATTAGGGCAATCCATTCACTTAAGGTTCCTCAATGAGAGGATTAGGGTTTCTACAACTGCACCTTCCAGTAACCCTAGCTGCAATGCTTTGATGACTGCTCCTGCTAGAAACCCTAGCAAAAGTTATTCAACGAGCGTAATATCCTTATGGATATGTTTCCTTCCAGTGGTTAGACTGAATGAAGGAAGTGTGGGCCCATAACCTATTAGAATATAATGGATGTGATCATTTTACCATTGAAAATATCACAATTGTCACCCAAGCATAGGTCGAATCCACCCTCCGAGCACCTTAACCTTGACAGAGAATCACTCTGAAAGAAAACCCTAGGCCAAATAGCCAAATAAAGCATAGAGCTCCTTTCCCCAAGGATAATGCACCAAAAAGAGTCGAACAAATAGTCCAAACCCTAAATAAGAGATATTTCAAGACAAACGTGATCTGCTAGTTGCAACAACTGCAAGGGAAACTCTCCTCCAAACCTGCACACAAAACTGGGCACTGTAGTGCGCAGAACTGTTGCTCTGCACTTCTGAGACAACCCTGCCAGAAAGAAGACTGGCCTCCTGTATTTATAGTAATTTTAGCTAACTGCCTGGGTCGACTTCTCATTCTGGGTATCTTTCTGTTCAATATATATTATTTCTTCTGGTTGACTTCTTCTCTTGGAGGCTAATAACCTAATACAAGTTATCTTCTTGAGCCAACATTTCTTCTAGGGTTATTAGCCAACTCATTGGCGTTTCTTCTTTCTTCCCGAAATATTCTATTCTCGTCAGGTTTACACATGGAGGTAAATACCTCCCACTACTACCATAATATCATTAGTTTCTACTTGTGCTTGTGACCAATTCTCTTTCTCTTTTTCTAGTTGTAACACTTTAGGTTTGTAATTTAGTGCCTCTTGTCTGAATGTCTCCTTTTCCTTCTCTAGAGAAGCTAGCTCTGTTGTCTGTGGATGTTTTATAGAGGACATCTTCAGCTTCTTCTTTAGGCTTTGGATCATATTATATTTCTCATCTAAAGAAGCCTTTACCCCTTGAGGGCCTTCAAATTCCAATATTTTGACCTGTGTCTTCCAGGCTTTGCTGGATGCTTTTTCCTATTTCAATTGCCCATCTAATTTTAGTGCATGTGTTGTAAATCTTGAAACTTTCTGACTCAAACTTAGGTAGTCTGAATATAGCATGTCACTGACATTCCTTTGAAACTTTACTTTGTCTAGGGCACCAATATTCTCATAATGTAGCTTGATTTCAAACACTTTATCATCATCTACTATTGCTATATTAAACGTCTTTCTTTCCACATCCCTGGCTGTGAACAAGGAAGCCTTATGTTGGGAGATTTTCTCTACTTTGGGCAACAAGTCTCTTATTTCACTATTGGCCATACTTCCCTTCATAGCATATTGGTTCATTAAGTCCTCTTTGGATTGATAGACTGCCCTAGGCGTCTTGCTAAATATATGTTTCTTGTTGCTGAAAACCCTTTAGCTGCTTTCACTTTGTGGCTTGCTTCTTGTACCAACCTCTTTGTTCTTGGTTTCACATTCCACCATATCCATGCTCATTTTCTCTTTAGGTTCTTCTTCTTCTAGGTCCACCACTTGAGAGGATGGTGTAATTTTCACTCTCTTGAGAATTTTTTCCTGACTACTGGTACCCAGTGCCTCTAAACAACTCCTTTTATCATAAACACTCATTTTTGGAGCTTTGACAACCAGCCTAGGGGAAGGTTTCTATGTTGGGTTTTGTTGAGGGGATGACTCTATTTATTTTTTTTGATCATGTTTCAAAGTGACCTTATCCTTTAAACTATCACGTTTCTACAACGATGTAGATCTTCGCTAAATTTTCGAGACTTGGATTCCATCTGAAAATTTTTATAGTGATAATAGTTTCTATTCACAACCGACATCCCGAGGGACGACAATGGAGATTCCCCCCTATCCATGGGAAAGGTAGCATCTCACCATGCAGAGGAGGAAGAAGGGAATACATTGGCATCCCTATCCCCCCAACATCCGATAACCCACAAAAGGGGTAGTCCAAGGAAGAACAAAGAAACCAGGGAAGCCCAAGTCCCGAGTGAGTTGTGCATGAAGTCAACCACTGAAGAGTTAATCACACACACCATTCGAATGGAACCTATTGAAGGTCCAAGTCATGGAACTTGGGAAAGATGGAGAAGGACAGATATTGAAGGCACAAATATTCACAAACCGTCACAACAACTAAAGCAAGAACAACTCGCCACTGCTGAGTTGTACTAGGAAAACAAAGAGTTGAGACGATGGTTAGCAGAAAATACCCTCAAAGCATCACCATCGCAGGGTTGAGAGGGAAACATGACTTGGCTTAAGAGGCAGCTCAGGGAAGAGAATGACACAATCATTCAGCTGCGTGAAGCACAAAGAATGTCAGAAGAGGGAATTGGAAAGCACTTCAAGTAATGTGGACCAACCATGGAAAACCTCCACGTGACTCTAGCTAGTGCGCAGAAGAGGCTGAAAGGGAACGTGGTTTTGCAAAGACAAGTGATGAATCTGAAAAGGCACAACTGGTCTCTCAGTAGAATGATTTATATATCCAAACTGTAGATGAGGCCAGAAGCATGATTGATCAAATCCATTTTTTTTCTCAACGTGGCGTAGATTGTTTCTCCCTGTGTCGTAGTTCCTGCCGAGAAGTATGGAATCTGACAAGTAGCCACACGGAAAGTACACGATGAGAAATGTTGGAGACTCACCTATTACTAAGGACAAGTGTATGTTGGACACATGACAGTTTGAAGAAAGGTGTTTTCCCCTGACTGGTGTTGTCATCTTGGAAACACATGTGACAACCTGGGGTTATCCGCCACATGAATGCTCTAGAAAATGATCACGTGGTAGAAATCAAGGCCGTTACGATGGGGGTAAGAGTATTATAGAGAACTTGATCATCCAGAGAGCCTACCAAAGGAAATCATCGACACATCACTCATTAATGATGAAATCTTATTGATGACTGAACTGCCATGGAAAATACGTCGGTTATTATACGATTGAGTACAATGAGTTTCTATTTTTAGTAAATTTCCATACGAAGAGTCATCTAGAAGAGAATCATTAGAGAATAATTTCTAGGGATAGTAGTTAGAGGGCAGGGTAGCCCGAGCATCACACCCTTGTCTATATATTTTGTCTTTTCATTGTAATCCAGGTTGGTTAGCAAAGTAATGTAGACAGTGACTGTTGAAAGTAGTTTTTCGAAGTCGATTGAAGTTTAATGCAAAGGTACTTAAACTTTGACAAAAAGATTATAATGGTAGCGGTTTGATGTATTGTAATGTCTCTTTATGTATGTGTTTTCCTATGTTCTTTATATTCATATCTATATTTTTTCTAAATCGGAACGTTATTCAAATCTAGAATTCAGTGCACAGTGCTCTAGATTTCTCCATTTAGACAACTTTGTTTTCTTCCAAGTGAACTCAAAATTTATCTCCAGTGGTGCTCTGAGTTGTATCGTGTGTTTTTCTCTTGCCCCACACAATTATTTTGAAATGTAAGGTCATTTCCTACTTAGCCTTTATCCTCTCAATTTTAGTTACCAAGTCATTTGTTTCTCTCGTTTTCTGAAATTGACTCCATGGTCCAAGGTCTCGCATTCTCTTGCCAATAGAACCAAAAATATTGTATAAAGGTGTTAAATCTAGCCGACAATTTCAGTATAGAGACGAAGTCTTATAGAGAGCCCTCTATAGGTTGTAAAGGTTATTTTCTTACCTTAAACTTGGTGTGTAGGTTGTCTCTGTCATTCATTTCCTCAACCAAGTTTACAGAGCGCTAACATTTTTGCGTCGTTGTCGGAGGCAGAATTGAATAAGTTTTCCTGGAAGAATGACTAAAGATGTAGTTTTTACCCTTGAGGGTAATAGTAGGCCAAACATATACATTGGATGAAACCTTTACCCTGGCGACTCTAGTAGAAGAGACCAGTAGCACAGAGTAGTGCCACTCAAAAACCCTAGCACTGAAGATAATTTATACTAGAGCCAATGCTGACCTGAAACCTCTAGAGCCCATGTGTGATATCGAGAAACTTTTTCATAGGGAAAGGGAGAAGGTGCTAGACCCATTCTATTACCTAGAAAGAAACTTTCCCTTACCCAAGGATGGTGTACAAAGAATTGATGACCTAGATTTTGACACCCTGTTCAAACAAACTTTGTTTAGGTCTAAATCAGAAACAATCTTGGATGATATAGTCTTCAACAAGCAAAGGTTTTTATCCCTGATACAAAACAAAATCCCACAAGATGCCACAGTCCATGCTCAAAAAATCCCAGAAGTCCCAAACCCCCCTAGGGAAATGGCCCTCCATATTCGCCCCCCTTTCTTTGCCAACCCAAATGCATGATTTTCCATAGAACTACAACTAGAGGATCAAGCTGTATGATGCTGAGGGAGACACCTTTTCCCAAAAGAACTTGTGTTACACATTATTTTAGTCACTTTGGTGATGTTTCTACAACATGTGTTCAAGCTTCCAAAAGAAAGTTTCTTCATGAGAAAAGTGACTAACTCCCTCTTCTACAAAACTTGTTTTTAGAAGGTCGTCATACTCCAACCATAAGTTACAGTGGAGAAATTTCTGATCCCCACAAGCTATCATGAAACTGGCTTGTGACGTTTCCGCAGGCTGCACTATAGTTAGGGTGAAGCGGCGTTGGAAGACTGAGAAAAGGTCAAAGTTCATGAAAGTTCTAGAAGCGATCTTCTAGAATATGAGGTGGCATATGTATGGTTGGGATCTTACTCGCTTATTTGATTTGGTGGGATCATCCTAATCTTTTTAACCATCTCTATTTCTCCTATATAATGATGGATTTATCATGGAAAAGGTTAAGAAAGAAAGAAAGATCAAGTGAGGAATTAATGAAGGAATTGACTGAGAATTGTGTGAGGGATTTTATCTCAATTGATGCTTGAGGTATTCATCTATCCATCAAGTTATTGTGGATCATCTTCATGCAATTTTGGAGCAAGTGTGTGTGTTGGAGAAAAGGGCCACCAAAAGGGAACTTTGCAACATCAAGGTTGTTTGGTTGTATCTTCCACTTTTACTTAATATAATACAGTGGCATGTTTATTTCCCATAAAATCATTCTCATTTTATTACATGACTCCTTGATCACATGTGTAAGTTTTCATTGAATATACTATTGTTTTTTTCACTTTGGTTGGTTTGTATTTCATTGCAGATCCAATATCACAAGAGAACCAGAGCGAAGAAGGGACAAAAAAGACATAAGTGTTATCCACAATTTTGGTCATCGTGATGATGTCATGATGATGTTATGGCGATGGAAAATCAAGCTCTTCATTAAGGACACTTTCCTGAGAAAAGTTACATTTGTCTGCTTCTAGAAATCATATTTTTAAAGAGGTTCGCAGGCTACCTATATACTTGCCTGCGAGAATGCCTGATTCTTGCAGGCTGCATTAAGATGGAGTTAGAGGGGTTCGCACTGTACCTAATAACCAGGGTGCAAACATCTTCTTAAAGGGAAAAAGATGAATTTCTCGAGCCTTCTAGAAGTGAATCTTTGAGAAGAATGAGTTGGCTAGCGAATGGTTATCTAAGTACTGGTTTTCCTGATATCTTGGGATCATTTCCTATCCAAGTAACTAATCTATCTTCTCCTATATATTGAGGAGATTGCTCATGGAAATGGTTAAGAAGCAAGAAGTAGACTAGCAAGAGATTGATTGGAGAATTAGTGCAAGACTGTATGGAGGACTGATGCTACAACAACTAGAGACAACAGCAAGGTCATCAAAAGTGGTTGATTTTCTTCATGCATGAGCAAGTGTGTGTGTCAGAGCTAGGAGCCATCGAAAGGATATCTACAACATCAAGGCTCTGGTTGTAAGTTTCACTTTCAATTAATTCAATACAGCAATATGTCCCTTTCCCATAAAGATGATGTCACTTTATTACATAACTCCTTGATCATATGTATAGATTAGCTATTGAATATATTGATCTTCCTTCACTTCGATTGGTTTGTTCTATTGTGATTTGAATGGCACAAGAGCATTGAAGCGAAGCTAGGAACAATAGAGACCTAAGGAGAGAATTCATAAGGTATGTCCATAATCCTTACCTCTTAGTTCATTCAATGGTCTAGATCTAGGGAAAGTGTATTATTCTGTCCTATTTTGTTCTAGATCCAGGTGGATCTAGGGAGATCAGTTTGTGTCCGCACTCACAGATTTATCCTAAAAAAATAAGAAAGTGATATTCAAAGGTATGTCACTCATCTCTTGTTTGTTAGTAAATTCAATGATTAAATCTTATGGAAAGCACCATGTCCTGTCTTTTTTTGTTCTAGATATAGGTGGATCTAGGGAGATCAGTTTATATCAGCATTCACTAATTTATCCAATAACACAATTGGCGACCATACTGGAGATACGACCTATTTGTGGTTTTTTTCTATCCATTTTCCTTCAGCCTACCTCTTTTCATTTTAATCTAGTCTCTGAGTCTGTGGGGGATCCATCTAGACTCTCTGGATCTGAAAGTTCATTTAGACTCTTTGTCCTTTTTCCAATTTTTCTTGGTTTACAGAGATAGCCACACTACATCCCATATGCAGCCTGCGACGTCCCTGGATTATCGCACCCTACTTGTTTAGACCAATTTGGAATCTCTGCATCCTATTCCATAGCTAGCCTGCAAAAACCTTTGATTGTCGCACTGCACCTTACTGCTGGGTTGTGATGTCTCCTATAGAATTTTTTGGATTAGGGTTTTTTTGTCTTCTATCATCTAGTTTTCCTTTGATCACCTGGAAAGAACTTTTGGTGCCAGTACTTGACTATTTTCTGAGTGTAAGACTTGTTGTTGATTGGCTTCCAGGGATTGAAAGCCCTTCTTCATCATTTTAAAATTTTTTACCTCTTGTTTTTTCTCAACAAGGATATAATCTCTGGATTTAAGTCTAGGTGCTTGATTGATAAAATTATTTGATTTGATTTAAAGTTTTGGATTGTTTTACATTTTCTGGATTGCTTGTTGATTGGAAAATTATTTTCATTTGCATTTAGTGAAACAACTTTCTTGTCATCTTCATTTTTATCTTCATTGAAAGTTTGATGTGGGTATTTGTTGACTATATCTATTTTCTTTGATTACTTTTCCTTTCTTCATTATAGCCCTGACTTGGTTTTGGAAAGGAAGAATTAAAGTCATATATTCTTTTTAAGTAATCATTCATAAGAAAAAAATTTGCTTTCAAATTTTTTTTTTTACAAGAGAAAAAATTGGGAAATTTCATTGCTTATGATTGTTTGAAATCGTGTTCATTCAAGAAAAAGAAATTGCATTTCGTAGCTTTCGTGTTCCCGAAAAATACTTTCTCCCTATTGTAATTAGAGTTCATTGAACTGAAACATTGCATCATTCATCTCATCTTGCATATTATTGGGTGAAGATCTCATACAACATCAGTTTCATCTCCATATCCCTCTTGCATAAACAACAACCTCTAAAGTACTATGCAATTTTAAAATTTATTAGTAACTTTTATTTTCTAGAAACTCTTTTACACCGACATTATCTAGGCTAGCGCTTTGGAATACGTTGTGAGGAACACTCTCCAAAGCATAACAAAAACTATAGCATCTTGTGATAGGGAGTGCTCAAATCCACTTGCAACATTTTGTCTTGGGAATCCCTTCTCACACAAGGGTCAAACCTAAGGTCGCATTAAGGCTAGCAGAGTTACTCACCCTGCTTTGTTGGCCTTGGTGTAGAGATTTCACGTATTACGAGGATCAATTGAAGGTATACCCACAATTATGAGTGGAATCCTTTCTAGTTGATTTTGGGCTAGATACCATGCCTTTGTGCGTGGATCAGATTGTCGATTGTTTCCCCATGCATCATTGTTGTTCTTGGTAACCTTAGTAACCTATCTCTTTAGGGTCTTACATGAGGTGACTGTGGAGGGGAAAGTCTTCACGGTACCTGGAATCGACGTTGGCTAGACTCACTCGGACTCCTTGGTGGGTATACCCACGATTATGTGTGGGATCTTGCACCAGGGTGTAAGTCCATTAAGTAGGTCGTCAATGTAAATTTTCCACCTGCTCTATCCTATCCCCTTCTTGTCTTGACTTTGCGACATTGGATTTCATCACCAACTAGTGACTTCGAAATAATAAGGTTTGTTTGCTTGGTTTGATTTCTAGATTTTATAGGCGAGTGTTATTTGTTTTCGTCGTTGGTAATAGATTTTTTCGGTAAAATATTTGGTTCGGCCTCCACGTTGTTTATGTAGGATGCAAGGGCTACCCCCAAAATATCCAGAAGGTTATCTCCCATTTCCTTCTAATTCACCAGAGGGCTCTCCCGAGCGGAGAGAAATCCAGGACACTTTAACCTCATGAGTGGAAAGTTCCAACTCTTTAGAAAATTTCTGAATTATTTATGATTCTCTATAGGCTTTCTGAATTCCTCTTGGATATGAGAGACGTATTCTCCAGATGAATTCATCAGGAGAAATTGTTGTTGACACTTTTGGAATACCGACAGGACCCCATACAGGCCCTGGAGTTGAGAATCCCCTTTGGTCTACTAACATATTTAGAAATTCACCTCACATGGTGCGAGACCTTTGTGACAACTTGGGGGCAGGTCCTGATCCACCTATCGTATCACAACTGGCTGAAACATCTATTACCTACATGATACCTTTAGACCACTTTGCTGGTACAACTAGCAATATCACCGTCATTCTAGACACATAGTCAGTTGGTCCTAGCTTGACTTTTTCTCTCTAGATGGCCCATTCTAATATGGTCCCACATGTTACAACTATTCCTACCTAGAATGTGGTGGTTAACCAAGATCCCAATGGAACACTACTCTTGTCTAGACCTATCATGTCACTTCCTCCTAGGTATCACGCTTTGAATCCTTCCATCGTCATCCCTACCTAGGTTCCATCCAAAGTTTCTGGACTTTTTGTTCCACTTGGATACAATGTTGTTGTCGGTTTGGTTCCTACACCTTCCCAGGTCCTCTCAGGAGGGTCTTATCCACCTTTTCTTGGGGGATATGGCCCTAGTGTCTCCAATCCAACTGGAAGCACCCATGATCTATTCACTTTTGGTTACCATATTCTTGTTGGAGGGAAATATCATGTTGGGGGGAAACCTCCACTTGGAGGACAACCTCAAGTTGGACTCTATAACCCACTATATGGATAGAACACATCGGGATCACTAGCCCAAATTTGTAAGCTTATTGCCCAAAGAAATCCACAATCATCTAGGGGGAAACAACCTCAAGTCAACTCTTTTGTACCCCCTCACTTTGACCAGCTGTATCCCAGTTATTTGAATCCTACTCGGGGCCCAAACATTCACTCTAGTGTCCCTTTTGAAGGGAACATCTCTACTCAACCCAACCCTATGGGCTATATGGCTCCAAATCCTCCATGATATAATCTGTCAGGAATCTCCACTTATATGCAAACTGGTTACGGTCCTACTGGTATATGAACGGTACTTTGTCCCCAAAGTCACCAGTATCCTCATGTGAATAGGCATTTGCCTCTTCTAGCCACTTTGGATTTACCTGACTTGTCTAGAATATTGAATGATCCTATCTTACATTCTCCCCATCGACCCGTTATACCAACCAAATTACCGTCCATCATTCCCAAGTTTGACGGTTGACCAGAAGACCCAAACAATCATTTTATAAATTTCCACCTTTGGTGTTCGTCCAACTCTTTGATGGATGACTCCATTCAGTCATGACTCTTTCAACGAACTCTCATGGGTTTAGACGCAAAGTGGTACATAGAATTATCACAAGGTTTATTTAACAACTTCAACACCCTTGCCATGGATTTTCTCACACATTACCAACTTCCAATCTTCTACGAGACAGGAACCGATATTTTGAGTTCCTTTAATCAATTCTCTGCCACTCACATTTCTAATCACATTCATGAGTGGAGATGTAGAATACGCTTGATCAAAATCGACCTTCCTGATCAGTTATTGGATGAATGGTTCACCAAATAATTCATCAATAAAATCTCCCATGATATTTCCATGGGTGGAGTTGTCACTGAAGATCAGGTGATTAGTCGCCCTCAGTACCTAGATCTCTCTTATTCGCAAATAGAAACTCTTTATGACTTTATCCCTAATGCTCCTCTCCCTTCTATCATCGCTACCTCAACAACCCTAGCAGATTCTCATGTTGTTGATGGTGTGATTGGTACCTTCCACACTGATGCTAAATCCACGTTGGCCACTCACACCAATTCCAACTCTACTACTTCTAATGTCCAAGGTGTTCTGACTCCTACTCCTTCCACCTACAGAACTTCTGAGGTTAACTCTGTTCAATCCGCCCCTACCGGCAAAAATAAATCTAAAAAAGGAAAGGGTAAGAATAAGGAGGATAGAAATAATAATCCACAATCTGAAAAATCCAAAACACAACCTGTTGATGTTAAGGATAAGCGTAAACCTCAATATCCTTGCCTTATATGTGGTGATGATCACTACATGAAATATTTTCCAAGACGTCCCAAGGTCACTAATTTCCTTCAAGGGACCGGGAAGCCTCCCACACCTGTCGTTTTCTCACAACCTTTCCCTTCTCAACAATAGGTTCAATTGGTCATTCATGACCAAACATCTCCTTCCACCACTTCATATGTCCTTATGTGTACTGGTAATTCTACCAAGAATGACGTTGCAATCACCACTCGGGCCAAATATTATTCTCCTTCAAAGGAGAAAGTTGATGATTTACCACCTTCGGTGGTTCAACCGCCTCCCTCAACTTCACCTCCCAACGATCCTCTTCATCTCGAACAACTGGGTCCTGATACGACTTTATACCCTCCTCCAAAGGGCATTGTTTGGAAGTCTTCCTTCAATCCTCATGCACATGTTGCTCAAAACTACAACATTGTAGAAGACCTTGCACAAGCACCCTCTGCGATGCCAACTCTTGAATTCCTTCAAATTTGTTCTGCTCAATGGAAGGAATTGTTAAAGGCCATTGGTGGAATTGATCCGACGGATACAAATTTGATAATATTTGACCTGGAAGACCACATTCCAAGGCTACCTCCTCAGTTAGTGTTTCAGATTCAAGTTGTTGTCAAGAACATGAATATGTGTAGAACCGTTATTGACAAGGGTGCCTCGATGTGTGTTATGTCAGTTACGTGTTGGAAATCCATTGGCTCTCCCTGATCTGAAGTTTAACTTGATCTAAAATACAACATCTTTTAACCACTATTTGCATGTGAATTTTTAACTATTAACCATCTTTGTAATGAAAAATTAAAGAACATCCATCAAGCACATGAGCACATAAACATGTAAGAAAACCATCTATGAACAAGAATTGGTAACAGAGTTCACCAGACTTCCTGGCTATGTCTCTGGGTCCACTCCAATAGTGAGACTGCTCTTTAATTAATCTCAAATGCTTAAAAATTACAAAGAAAGGATTACATAAGAGCTCCCAAAAACCAACTTTCAGATCTGTGATTCTGAGCAGAAACATACATCATAGGTGGCTGGAAAACGTCATTCTGCAACTTTTGACTGTAAACTCAAGTATGCTTGGCTCACTCAAATGGGCTCTGGAGGCGCTTTTCTGTTCATCTACTCTGATGACGAAACATATAGCATATTCGGAATCCTCTCAAAATGATGCAACTTTTGAGTATAAAGTCGATCTATTTCTGAGCAGGTCACCTGGAACACCTCCTGGCATAGATTTCAATGCAGTCTCTGCCTGTCAGATCCATACACTCTCGAAAAATGTGCAAACTCCTCCTCTGGAGACACTTTTATGTTCGGCTACTCTGATGAAGAAACAGAGAGCATATTCGGAATCCTCTCGAAATTCTACAACTTTTGAGTATAAAGTCGATCTATTTCTGAGCAGGTCACCTGGGACACCTCTTGGCACAGATTCCAATGTAGCCTCTGCCAACTCTCCTTGCCTCGATTTTCATGCCTGGCTAAATAAGCAGAGCTACTAACCAATTCTCCAAACTTAGCGAACCTCCTCCAGATTTGGCAGTAACCGCCAGATTTGGTTGGATCCGCCAAACTGTTGGCTTCTAGAAGGTGACATGTGTCATGTTGACGTCAACATCCATATTACGGATGTCATCAGTATGACCTGTTGATTGTTTGACTTTTTATTATTGTTTTCGAAAAACTTCAGAGTGTCATAACTTCTTCAGACGAGATCTATTTGAGAAAGTAAATATATGGTCGGAATCAGGAGAACGAGCCAGACACAAGGGCATTGGTTTCATCCAATTATAATAACTTTGATTTTTGAGCATTTTCTAAGCCTAGGGACCCTTCTAAGACTTCTGGGTCATTCCTAGATCCTCCTTTTCTTCATTTGAGTATTTTTAAGCAGTTTTGGATCCACTTGGATCACTCCCCCCCTCACTGAATCACAAAATACACTTAAGTCTTTCAATGGTTCTGGTTTTAAACCCTACGATGTTCTTCCCTTGTTGTCTATTACGTTGGAAGGAAAATCAATCAATGTCAAGGTCAAGGTATTTGATGTGCCTCTTGACTATAACCTCTTATTTGGTCGTAGCTGGATTGATTCCATACGTGCAGTTGTGTCTACACGTTTTCGTGTGTTACGTTTCCCACATCAAGGAAACGCCATTACAAGTGATCAAGTTGCCTTTTTCAATTCTTATTCCCATACTAGCAGCACACCCTTTATCTTGAAGACACCTTCTAGGTACGAGAATGTCAGTGTGGGTCTCCTGAAAGATTCAACTTTGATGGTCACCTTACCAATACCACCACCTGATGTTCCACCTCCTTTTGTCACCTCAATCAACATGATTTCCACCTCTGTCCAAGAAACCCCCGCATCTCATGACCCATGGATATTACCTGATCCTAGTGTTTATATTTGCTATGGTGAACAAATTCCTTAAGTCTATTTGAATCCTCTTATCAAGCCATTCAATCGACAACCCCTTCTACACCCTCTCTCTGGGATTCATCTCCTGATCTGTTTCATGTCATCTTTCCTACGAATCAGATAATCATGTCATTTATGTCCATGGAAAACACCCCATGGGACAATGGACATCATCGTTACATTCTCTTCCTAGAACAACACACCATAGAGAGTTACCAACAGATTTTGACTCCGTTGACCATTGTTGTCATTTCCTCTATTCCCGAGTCATCCCACAATATCCTATATGAAGGGAATCTCAGTAATATCTCACCCACTGTTCCTCTTAACCTATCCATTAAACCTGGAGTTATCGAAAATGTTCACATCGGAGCCTCATGTTCTATTCATGAGGCCATCACTTATAAAGCCATTTTCAAGAATTCCATGAAATTTTCGCTTGGAGCTACGAAGATATGTCGGGTATTGACCCTGATATAATTGTTCATGAAATTAAGACCTAACTAAACGCTAAACCTGTCTGGCAGAGACTTCACCCAGTCCACCCTCATAAAGTTGTTGCTATCAAGATTGAAGTTGAAAAACTTATTAAGGTCGACTTTATCTACCATGGGAATTTAACTGATTGGGTATCCAATCTAGTTCCGGTCAATACAAAATAAGGCATGATCTGTGTATGTGTACATTATAGGGATATCAATAACGCTTTTCCTAAGGACAATTATCCAACCCCCTTCATTGACCAAATCGTCGATGATTGCACTGGGAGAGAAATCTTCTCCTTAATGGACGGTTTCTTCGGCTATAATCAGACTAATATTTTTCCCACGAATCAACACAAGACTTCTTTTGTTTGTCCTTTGGTTACTTTTGCCTACCATAAACTACCTTTCAGTTTGAAGAATGTTGGTGCAACTTTTCAACGTGTCATATCTTATGCTTTTCATGATATCAAGCACATCGTATAGTCGTATCTCGATGATCTATCGACGCATTCCATGCATCTCCAAGATCACCTGACCCATCTCCGATCCATTTTCCTTCATTGTCGTTACTATCATATACGTTTGAACCCACACAAATGTGTTTTTTTTTGTGGAGTCCGACCAACTTCTGGGTTTTATTGTGTCACTTTATGGAATTAGGGTAGACCCTTTGAAGGTTGAGGTTATTCATAATCTACCTCCTCCTTCCACACTATGCCAACTTCAAAGTTTGAAAGGGAAGGAAAACTTTTTGCGTCGATTCATTCCAAATTACGTCGAGTTAACACAAGGCTTTACTCGATTGTTGAACAAAGGTTATGAGTTTTTATGGGACGATACCTCCAATAAAGACTTTGAATCTTTAAAACATGCCTTAACCTGTACACCACTATTTGTTCCCACCCGATTATAGTTGAGACTATTTCCTCTACCGCGTAGCTTCGGACTCTACCATTGCAATGGTTTTTGTCCAAGAAGATGATTTTCATGATGAACATGTAATTTACTATTTGAGTCGGAGTCTCACGACCACCGAAGCCAAATACCTACATGTGGAGAAATTGGCCTTGGAAGTTGTTCAATTTGTCCAACGTTTTTGTCAGTATATCCTATTATGCAAGACCATTGTTATTTCTGATTGCAACCCTATGCAACATATCCTTATGTTCCAATTTCTAGGGGGCAAGTAATCCAAATGGATAGTGATTCTCTAGGAGTTCGACTTAGAGTTTAAACGCACTAAGTCGAAGAAATATTTGGTATTTTCCAAATTGATATGTGACCTTACCTCGAATGATACAACAAATGTAGCAGAGGATTCCTTACCTGATGAATCCCTTTTTCTAATTAGTTCTGATGATGTTTGGTACAGAGATATTATCATTTATCTTCAGACTCAAACTTTCCAGCCTGACCTTTCTAGTACAAACCGTTTTCATATATGGTATCAAGCCTGTCAATACATATTTCCCGGTGAAAATCTTTATCGCCATTGTGTTGACTCGATTTTCCGACGATGTCTCACCTACGATGAGGATGACAAAGATTTGAATGACTGCCACTCTGGAGCATGTGGTGGTCATATGTTTGGGTATGCCACTCCCCAAAAGATCTTATGAGAAGGATACTTATGGCCTTATTTGTTTAAAGATTGTATCACCGTTGTCCATAAATGACATGCTTTTCAAACATATAATAACAAGATAAGATCTCATCCCTCTCCTTTACACCATGTAGTTTCCATTGGTCCCTTCGCAAAATGGGGCATTGACTTCATGACATGTAACCCTCACTTGGACGAGGGGAATGGATACATCATTGTTGCTGTGGATTACTTCACCGGAATGGGCCGAGGCGATGTCTACATTCAATAACACCTGGAAAAATGCAGCATTGTTCATATTCAATCATATCATTAATCAGTTTGGTGTCCCCCAAGCTATCATTACTGATCATGGTATCCATTTTTGAAATTTTATGATGTCCGAGATTACTGAAAAGTTGGGTCTTCGGCATGAAAAATAAACCCCCTATTACCCACAGGCCAATGGCGAGGTTGAAGAAATAAACAAAGTTCTCATTACTATGCTTCGACGAATGATAGGAATTCATAAGAAAAGTTGGCACATGATGTTGTTTTCAGCATTGTGGGCCTACCGGACATCTGTCAAGTCTGCCACTGGGTTCACACCTTTCCAATTAGTTTATGGTATCAAATTTGTTTTTCCAATTGAATGTGAGATACCATCTCTGAAACTAGTCATTGAACTTCTTCCAAACACCTTTGTTGAAGAGGAACATCTATTGTACCTGATGCAATTAGATGAAACCCATCGTGATTCCACCCTAGTTATTGAAGCTTAGAAAAAACATGTCAAATCCTAACACGACAAGCATGTCAAGCCACATGTTTTCTCTAAAGGTGATCTAGTTCTCCTCTATGAACAAGATCGTGATTTACTAGGTGCCAAAAAATTTGAGGCTATGTGGTGAGGCCCTTATATTATCAAATGAGTGTTGGAGAAGGGAGCTTATGAGTTATTGGATTATGATGGAATTCCTTTGAGTGAACCTAGAAATGGGCTTTACTTGAAGAAGCACTATGCTTAGATTGTCTTTGCATGAGTGCTTGTATTTTTATTGTATCATACTCTTGTGTGTTACTTTTCATGTGCTTTTCATTATTTAGTTTCGAACCCCAACTGCTTACCTTGTCTTGTGCTTGGTTTCCATATGTCGGTGTCTTCACTACCCTACACTGGCTTCGTCGATGGAACTATTCGTAGTACTCAAAACCTAACTATTATGGGTGGGAAATCCCTCCTACGAACTAGCACTAAGGTTTTTATCATGCATGCAGAAATGACCTAAAGATTCTTACTTTTTACCATCATCCTGTGCCTAAACCCCCATTACTCATATGTAAATACAAGGCTCAAGAGATTAAGTTGACGTACCTTATTTTTTGTGTTTGATGTCGATCCCTTTTCACGCTTGGTCTTTCTTTGACTGCAACTCTCCTCCCAATCATGATTTGCATTCACTAAAGACAAACAAAGAACTCCACATGCATTTGATCTATGAACTAACGGGTTAGAGATTTAATCAATCATACAATCAATATTCCAATAATGTTAATCTCATATGGTGGTACGGGAAAAACAATTCTTTTATTAACTTCACAATGATAGCTTACAATGATAAAGTCGGCTATTGCTCCTCGATCCTGGTCCTGGGCTCTTCTTCCACTATCTTCCAGTTGCTTTTCTCTATACTTTTCTTTGCACAAGGATGGCTAAAGGTTGGGATAAAGGGAATGCTTAATCGGTTATAGTTTATTTACTATTTTTTTCCGCCTTTCAAATGGGACCCCTACCCCTTCTTTTATAGGCTAGAAGGAACTAGGTATTTGGTCGAATGACCGGCCATGCATGGCCAAAAGGTTTAGTTAACTTTCCCAAAGTTGTGTGTTCCATCAACAAATTTCCTTTTTTCATGCTTCTGAAGGTCCACATGAGCTGTAGTGGGTCAGCTAGCATGGACACTATAGATACACGCGGGTTGTAGTGGAGCAGGGTGTGTGGGCCTTTAAAAATGGAGTTTTTTAGAAGAGTTGTTCAGTAGTAGCTTGGAAAAGAAGGAATATGAGATGGCCTGATGCCAGGTAAGCATGTTTGGTGAAAGTTAGGGTTATAAAATATGCCCCCTAATGTGTTAGGTTAGAAGAGCATCTGATGGTCGAAATACATTATCAATCTTTATCAACGTACCAAACCGGTGAGCCTAGGGACCAGAATTCGGTAGGTTCCATATGCAAAATAACAATTATCTCACCGAGGCGGGCATACCCATGCTCAGGATGAAATAAAATCATGGCTACCAATCAAATACACTATATATCCATGTCATATAACTATATAAAGTTTAGCCGTGAGCAATACACAATGGATCTACATCTCAAAATCAAAAGATATACATGTATAGTATCCATCTTCTAGAAGTTGATAAGGCCTGATGGCTGGAGACGAGGTCTTCAGAGCTCAAGAAACAACTTCAAAATCTTCAAAACTCAGGTAGGAGTGTAATATGAGTGTACAACTTCACTACCCAGAGGTCTTTGACAGCTCGTCAGTGATGGACTAGAGAATCTTGATGCTCAGACTGAAGGCTTCAATGATTTCGAACAAAGACTTGATTGGAATTTGAGGATGGCTAGGGATGGGGCAAGAGATAAACTATAGAGGGGCCAAATCAGGCTTGGTAAAGCTTCTCTTGGGCAATAGCATGACAAATGATGAGACTCAGGCAACATGGCATTAACATAAGTTCACAAGGCAGGAGGCAACACAAACTCTCCATGTGTTTGGAAGAGTAACCAAACAGAGGAGGACATAGCTCAATGTAGCGAGAAAAAATTCCTAAGGTCATATTAAAACCCAAGGCTTGACGAACAAATGGAAGGATGTGCTTTGTCCAAGGGCGACGCATTGTGCTGCCAATAAAAAGAAAATACTTTTCCCTTTCTCTTTTTGGGGTATATTTGATTTTTTGTCTTTTTTTTTCAACAATTTTGGAAAAAGAATAAAATAATGTTACATTACAAAGGAGGAATGAGTGTCACAAACATACAAGTTCGAGACACAAGGACAAGACTGATGTTTAAAGAAAGGACACTCGGGAAAAATCCCTCCTAGGACCAAAGGTGTCAAGACGCAGAGGCAAAGTGCTACAAGGCTTGCGTATAAGGCATGCTTCAGATGGTTCAGTTGAGAGCAACATCGAGACGACATTAGGCCAAATATGCAAGTATGCAAACACGCTTAACAAAACACACAATGGTAACGTCCTTCAATGTAATTTTAACGAGCCTAGAGAAGGTATGCTCAACGCTTTTTCATATTTAGAGAGTCTGAAAAAACATAAAAGGAGACTCCAATGGGGTACCTTTTTCGAAGGTAGTCTAGTCGGTTTGAAAAAGGGGTAAACTAGCACTGACAAGACGTCTATTCAAAACCATTTTAACGAGTGTGATAAAGACAAGATCACTCGACAATTTTTTCATTTTTAAGGAGTCTGAGAAAAGCTTAACTATGGACTCTATCAGGAATGTTCTTCTAGACCATTTTAATGAGTGTGAAAGAATAAGGTCACTCGGTGATATTTTCAATTTTAGGGAGTCTGAAAAGAGCTTAACTATGGACTCTGTGGGGGTTCCTTTTTCGTACATTTAGTCCCTTAGGCCCGAAAAAGGGTTAAAATTATACCTGATAATAATCTTCTAGGGATCTGAAGCCTATAGAGTATACCTTTGTTCATACAGTTGATCGTCTGGACTAAAAAATGGGTAAACTACCACTGGATAGACGTGACTTCAAATTTCAGTTTAACGAGCATGAAAGGCCAAAAGATCACTTGAAAATATTTTCATGTTTAGAGGGTCTGAAAAGGGATTAAAAGAAGACATGTTGGGGGCTACAACTCAAGTATGAAACTGTTAGGTAGAGCCCGATGTTAGGCTCAAACCAAGAGTCTCTTCGATAGTCAACTTGGGAAGTCTCCCTAAAGGGAAGAAAACACAAACCATGGTGTAAGTCCTCCTGCGGTATAGAAACCGTAGTCATGGCTTCCAGGATAGCCTCATCCGAAGGAAATTCAAACTCCAAGAAATCACGTAAACGAGGGTTGAAAACCCCAAAGGGTGAAGTAAACTGACCATACTCCATATGATGATGGAGGTTCTAGCCAAGAATGGCAGAGTCTATCAGCAAAGAATCACGATCATGAGGGCTTGAGGATCTACTAGCAACGAGATCAGACTCAGAAGGATATTCAAGCCCACTTGGACCAAGAGGGGGAAGCAAGGGCTCCCATGCCCCCATTGGATACACCAATGGATCAATTGTTGATTCCAAGTCTCGAGAAGGAAAACATGATTTCACAGGTTCCTGCTCATAAGCAATTGAACACCGAGGATAAGATGCCACATAATTAACCTGTGGCAGGGTAGAGTCTACACAAACGCTAGGAACATATAAAGGGGTAGTCTGAAATAATGTCAAATTAGAATGGTGATTATCAGATGTCAGCTGGTCAATAGTGACAATGCTTCCATTTTGAGGGAAATGCATCACTCGAAAGAGCGTAGATACCACCATGTTCATAGCATATACATAATCACGCCCGAGAAGCATATTGAAATCTAACAGGCCTTGCACAACTACAACATCAACAAGGAAAATCCTCCCACCTAATGAGATAGGTAACTGAGGAAGAACCCCCAAATATTAACTAGGACATCTGTCAAAATCCAAAAGTTCATGCAAACAAGACAAAATCTTGGGAGATCCCAAGACTTTCTAAACCAAGGAGGATAAAATACTTGCAGAGGCTCCTTCATCCACAATACATCGATAAATGTTTGTTGAATTAACTTCAACCCTTATTTGAATGGATGTGGAGGAAGGAAGACGAGGCTCAACAATGTCATTCCAATCAAAGGAAACCATCCTAGGGCTTGGAGGGGATGTTCTCGAAATGAGCGAAATGCCCCTTTGTTTTGGAAGCATTGAACCGAAAATGCTAAAAACATAGTTGGTAGACACATCACTCCCAAAATAAGAGTGGGATCATCCAATGACTGCATCGGCATGACCACTTTTGCAACCAATGGATGAATAGGCTGCAGGACTACATGGTCTAAAGACACCTCAGCCCCCAAACGAGGAGTGGGATCAGTCGATGACTGCATTGGCATGACCACTTTCACAACCAATGGATTAATAGGCTGCGAGACTACATGATCTAAAGGCACCTCACCCCCCAAAAAAGGAGTGGGATCAGCTGATGACTGCATCAACATGACCACTTTCTCAACTAATGGATGAATAGGCTGAGAGACTATACGGTCTAAAGGCACCTCACACCCCAAAAGAGGAGTGGGATCAGCCGATGACTACATCGGCATGACCACTTTCGTAACCAATGGATGAATAGGATGCGAGACTACATGGTCTAAAGGCACCTGAACCCCCAAAAGAGGAGTGGGATCAATCGATGACTACATCAACATGATCACTTTCTCAACCAATGGTTGAATAGGATGAGAGACTACAAGGTCTAAAGGCACCTCACCCCTCAAAAGAGGAGTGGGATCAGCCGATGTCTACATCGACATGATCACTTTCTCAACCAATGGTTGAATAGGCTCAGAGACTACAAGGTCTAAAGGCACCTCACCCCTCAAAAGAGGAGTGGGATCAACCATGACTACATTGACATGATCACTTTCTCAACCAATGGTTGAATAGACTGAGAGGAAACCTCAAAAGACTCAGAATCAAAAAATGTTGTAGACAGGGACCACAATCTTTGTACCTTTGGAATGTCAGGGCACAAATGAGTAAGGCGATCTCCCTTGCAAAGCTTACAAGAGAACTTAGGCTTACTTCCTATCAGTCTAGGTTTCTCAACAGAATTAATGCCCCCAGCATGACTAACAATGGTTGGTTTCACATCTCCAACATGACTTGCAGAGGTTAGTGATGGGTCAATAACATGACTTGCAGAGGATATAGACCTATTACCAATATGACTAGCAGTGAGTGGACTTTTTCCCCCAACATGACTTGCAGAGGGTGGGTGTGTGCCCCCAACATAACTTCCAGAGGCTGGGTGTGTGCCCCCAGCATAACTTGCAAAGGTTGGGTGCTGGTCTTCAACATGACTTGCAGAGGTTGTTGACCTATCTCCAACATGACTCCTAGAGGTTGTTGATTTCTTCTTCCTATTCTTCCTCTTTCTATTTCATTTAGACTTCTGGTTACTAGTAACTGTACTTTCACCAGAGGCGGGAGAAGGAGGAGGAGAAGACTTTGCTGATGAAGAAACATCAATAGGGTGCCCATGACATAGAGTTCTTAAATGAGAAGTGTCAAGAAAATTTGGGACATTTGGAATGGTACCCAACCAAACCAGTAATCCCACATTCAACCCAGGAATGTACAAAGTGGCCATCAAAGGGACGCCGACGTTTCTGAAGAAAGGAAAAGCACAAAAATCCCCTTGCAAAGGGGTTCCTTGGTTGGTATCATCGAGAACTTTTTCCATGAATATCTTATGCACATTTTCTCCCTTTGCGAGATCTTTCAAGTCCGTAAAAGTCTCACACACTGACTCTGAAGAACCAGTGTTATCAAGACAGCACCTATAAAGAGGCAGCTCCACATTTCTAAGCAGAAGACTCAAAAAGTCCTCTCAACTGGTAGAGTGGGAAGCATACCACCCTAGGTCAGAGACCCAAAGCCACAACTAACTAACTCACTATGGAAAACTAGGGAGCATATAGCACACACTAAAATTTCCTAAAGGAAAATCAAGCAAATGACTAACTAGCTGGAAGAACAGTTACACCAACCAACACTAGAGAAACTTACTGGTGCAAGTGAAACTTGAATATGGAAGCACCCTCTAGGTCTACTCTACAAAGGGTGGCCTGATTTCTGCCCTAGGTACTCTGGTATACCCTCACGGTCACCCGTGTAAGTCCCTAAAATAAAGGCAACTAGGTTTCCAGCTCCTGAACAATCACCAGGCGAATACAGTCGACAGTCGGGTGGACCTCAATGAGCAGGGTATCAACCCTGAAACCTATCAAGGGTATCAAAAGAAAGTGTTCTGGAAGATGTCTGAGGACCTCGAATGGATTTGAGACCCATGAAGCTCCATGGAAAATGCGATCAACGGAATCCCAAGATAGGTCCTCTATATGCGTTCCCCACTACACTTGGTCCAGCTTTGGAGGGGTTATCTCTGCTACCTTTCCACACGCGACCTCATGTTTATCCCCTGTGTTAGAGGGGGGTCCCAAATAATTTCCACGTTACTGGAATTCTACACTACTTACCACAGACTCGTATGTCTGTTTTATAGCCTTGAAGAGTTTCCTCTCCAACCTAAATCAAGGCTCTAGCCTAATCTAGTTGATGGAGCCTACAAACATAAAGTCTAGTAAATTTTAATTAGCATTCTTTTTCCTGGCTTGATTTACTCAAAAGAGTATGGTAGTGCAACTGATGGTGTTAAGACTCTTGCAAAAAATGATGAAACTTATATGAACACTGGCAAAGAATGATTATATATATATATATATATATATATATATATATATATATTGAAATGCTTTTAAGATGAGAAGAAAACACAACACTATGCTAATTTCTTTTCATTTTCAAATAAAAATGCAAAGAAAATGCCAGGAAAGAAAGAGATCTAACAAAATAAGTTTTTTTTTTAATATATTTTCTTCCAATCAAAGCATAAATAACAAACGATTTTCAAAATGCAACTCATTTTTCTTAAAATTTCAAGCTAAAAATAAGTTAAAAAAGCTAGGAAACACAAAAAATCGTTTAAATGAAAAAGCAAGCTATGTTGGAATACAACCTAGGATAAAACTACTTATGACAAAGACCAGAAAGAAACAAGAAAAACCTGGGAAGCAAAAACTTGACAGGGAAGAGGATGACTACCTCCTCAAAAGTTTCTAGACAGAAACACAACTGTCACTTCAACAACCAGTGTATGCATGTGGGCTGCCCAAAGACAGGACATGTATGGACACGTGTAGGCCCACTACAGCATGCGTGTGCCTCTATTTATCCTCAAAAGAAGCAAGACAAGCAGCTAAGCTCAGGTAGGGAGTACTGGTATTGACAACCAGAATCCCTTGAAGACACAGAAACTTACTTTGACAGAAAAAGATGTAAGGAAAAAACTGATTTGAGGTTTTTACCTAACTATGGACTGTTCAATCAAAGACCTATAAGGACCCAAAATATCCCTGAGAAGGATCACTTCTGCAGGGTAGAGGATGACTGCCTCTTCCTGAGAATGATTTCCTGGGTTGTTAGACATGCAGCTAGCACTTCATTAGCAGGTGTATGCACGTGAGTTGTGTGAAGGTAGGGCGTGCATACACACATGTAGGCCTTATACAGGCCGCGTGTACCTCTATAAATCCCAAAAAGAAAATGCAGCCAAGCAAAGAAAGCAGGGAGTACTGGTATGGAAGATCAGAATCCCTACTAGCTCAGACTCTTGTAGAAACTCAAAAAAAAGGTGATGAAACCAATTTAAAACTACCAAAAAGTATCCCCAGAAAACCCAAGAGAAATCCCCAGTATGGTCACCAATTCTGTTGTGGGTGGGAAATCCCTCCTACAGACTAGCACCAAGGGTTTTATCATCCATGCAGAAATGACCTAAAGATTCTTACTTTTTACCATCATCCCGTGCCTAAACCCCCATTACTCATATGTAAATACAAGGCTCAAGGGATTAAGTTGATGTACCTTATTTTTTGTGTTTGATGTCGATCACTTTTCATGCTTGGTCATTCATTGACTGCAACTCTCCTCCCAATGATGACCTGCATTCACTAAATACAAACAAAGAACTCCACATGCATTTGATCTATGAACTAATGGGTTTGAGATTTAATCAATCATACAATCAATATTCCAATAATGACAATCTCATATGGCGGGACAGGAAAAGCAATTATTTTATTAACTTCACAATGATACCTTACAATGATAAAGTCAGCTACTGCTCCTAGATCCTGGTCCTAGGCTCTTCTTCCACTATCTTCCATTTGCTTTTCTCTATACTTCTCTTTGCACAAGGATGGCTAAAGGTTGGGACAAAGGGAATTCTTAATCGGGTATAGTTTCTTTACTATGTTTTTCCTCCTTTCAAATGGGACCCCTACCCCTTCTTTTATAGGCTAGAAGGAGCTAGGTATTTGGTCGAATGACCGGCCATGCATGGCTGAAAGTTTTAGTTAACTTGCCAAAAGTTGTGTGTTCCATCAGTAACTTTCCTTTTTTCATGCTTATGAAGGTCCACGTGGGTTGTAGTGGGTCATCTAGCATGGAAATTGTAGATACACACAGGCTGTAGTGGAGCAGGGTGCATGGGCCTTTAAAAATGGAGTTTTCTAGAAGAGTTGTTCAGTAGTGGCTTGGAAAAGAAGGAATATGAGATGGCCTGGTGCCAGGTAAGCATGTTTGGTGCAAATTAGGGTTATAACACTAGCATCTGCTGCTTGGGAAATCTACGCACCTACAAACGAATTAATCAGTCTACACGGTGTCTCCCTCGTTCATGCAACTAACAATATCTAGGAGTATAGTGCAGTCATCGAATTGTTGAATGACGTTGTTTCACTTGGAATCCGTCATCTTGTTGTATGACTTGATTCACAGTTAGTAGTACTACAATTGAGTAATGTCTATGCTATTTGAAGTTCTTCTTTATTAAGGATATATTTACGAATTTGCCTCTTGGAACGTTATTTTGATTACATTGAATATCAGCACATTCTTAGATGTCTAAATACATTAACTTACACATTAGCTAATTATGTGTTAGATAGAAATTTGAGACATTTACAAATCCAATAACATTTTGTATATAAAGCAAGTAAGCTGGTAGAAGCCTGATGTAGATATAACAATAAAAGTTTTTACAAAAAGTGTTTTTTTCGTCGAAAGACCAAAATATAAAAAATGTGAAGCACATGGATTCATATACAAAATAGCATCAAGGATGTTTCTCACGATAACACATGATTGATTGTGATACCCTATGGAGCCGTTGACTAACATAACTAGATATGCCCACGGTATGGCATTGATAACGTCTCGGGATCTCATCGATAGAGATATCTAGGAAATCTGTCGTCAAACTGTCCAGGTTCTGATTGATCGCCTCATAATCAGCGATAACCAACCCTACTACCTCGACTGCCTCCCCTCTTCTCTGGATGGGGGATGTACCCGAAGGTCATTGCAGTCCTACATCTGCATTTTCAAAGAGTTCTTGATTAGTCTTCGAATTAAAAAACATTTCATATTTCAAAATTCACAAAAACATTATAAAAACAAAATGTGCTTCTTACCTAAGTTCCCCCTTTGAGAACCTTCAAGAAGAACCAAATCAGGGCCACCTCTAAAGTCCAAACTGGCATACGCATAATTATCTACCATAAGTAGTTGTGGCCTCAAGAAATCAAAGAACATGTCATTATATTTGACGATGGGGTCGGTCACATGATGAGCCATGAGGTCACACCATCTATTCATTATTGGATCTTGTGGGGCCGGTATTCCCCACTCTACCTATAAGAACAAGTGTGGAACCCTCTCAAGGAATAAGGACACTAAAATGGGCTCGTACCCGAACTGTTTCAGGTCACCTTTCTTGCACTTTGTCAATTGTTTCTTCATACTCCTAAGAACCCCATCACACTAGTTAAATACCCAAGGTTCCATGCACTCCACTGCATACTGGAAGTAACTCTGGAGCTCCATATGAGGATATGCACTCCCTGCCATTCGTGAGATAGTGAAAAGGATATTCTGAAGGGGTAAATCTCATACATCCCTAATGGTAACCTTGCCTTTACGTCTCTCGACCCCTAGTTCACAATATCGACGAACATACTCACTCATTGGTAGACCTCCACCTCTTTTTCCTGTCAATGTCACATGGGATCCACGATAAGATAATCCTATCAAAAAATATATATCCTTGATATCTAAAGAGATTATGTGGGCTCCCACATGGAAGATCTCCTGATCCACATCCCACATGTGGACTAAATACTCAAGTAACCTCAATTGGTCCCTCATGCCCTGGATCTTAAATAACTTAAAAAACCCACAATTTCATAGGGAATTAACTGTGCCTAGGTCATTCCCGGCGAAATGATAATAATCCTCATGTTCTCCCTCCCTCCACTCCAACATTCTAATAGTCAAAAACTTGCATTGGAGCCATAAGGAGAATATTCACATCTTCATTTTAATTTATTGGGAATTTTTATCGGCCAAACATATATGCGGAATTTTTGAGTTGTTGATGGGTGTTCTATATGCACTAAAAACACACTAAAAACCCTCAATTAAATTTTCAACTCGGGGTAAGTAAACTTAGAGTTGTAGAAAAATATATGCCAAGGTAGAAGGGTTGGTAGAAGTATAGTCTAACTTAAGGAAGTGGTTATCTAAAGGCTAATATATTCAAGAAAAGTTATCTAATAAGCAAACCCTACTAAGCAACTTTAAACTATGTAACCTAAGTACTTTTCGAACAACGATCGATGGATAGTTCTAGGAAAACAAGTGAAAACCCTACTTAAAAAAAACTAGTTCAATCATAACAATAAGCAAAAGAAACTATTTAAGCATAACAATAAACAAATAGCAAAAGCAAACTACTTTAACTAGCCTACCTAAATTCAATAAACAACTATCATGTGAAAGAAAGTAAATGAACAAGCAACTATACTATCAAAGAAAGAATAAATGAGTAAGTAATTAACCTATTAAAGCAAGTGAACAACTATCTAACCTAGGATAACTTCTACAACAAGTAAACTAATTAAGACTACTCAATAAACAACTAACTAAGAGACACGTAAACTCTATTCTTAATACAACTATTTCTAATTTACAAAAGGGAATCTACTTAATTGAAAGGAAGAAAAACTAACAACTAAACTTTAATCTATGATAAGAAAACTACTCTTTAATCTACCAAAGAAAAAGACTATATATCCTACAACAACAATAAAACTATCTTCTGATCTATGAAAGCAAGAAACTATCTTTTAACTGATGGAAACTCAAATACACTGTTGATAATTGTGTGAATGTCTCTAGTGTCTTATAATATCACGATGACACTTGACAATGAGAGATAATTCAAGAGGTATAAACTCAATATTGATTTCAATAGCAAAGTGAAAGGTGTGGATTAAGCAGTCCAATGAGAACTTAGACATTACAGAACAACGTTAATTACCCTGCATATTCATGTGATTATTACTCATGCATTAACCATCAACAATATAACGAGATTATAATTGTACTCTATGCTATGTAAGAAAAACTTATAACTACATTCAATCATTAACTAAAAACTGGAATTGCAACCTAAATCTAGGAAATAAATTGCATAAAGTAAAACTAAGATAGACCTATTTCAACAATTCACATTGCAAAAAGGAAAATTCTTATAAACAAAAATTAAACATGATTCTAGAATATAGCAAGTAAACTAATGAATAAATTAATCAACAACTGTTTAAGAAAAATATAAATCATAATTGAATAGGAAATCTACAACAAAAAAACTAAAGCTAACCCTATCCATCCACCGAAGCCTCGTTAAAGAAAACATAAACTAGAATTATGTTCTATTATGTTTCAAACTCTATTTTAAACTTGATTTTAAAAGCATAAATAAAATACAATCTAATATTTAATTGCAGACGGGGTTAGTGTATAAGTTTGAAAACTTGTTCCTACTAACTACAAGTCAGTGCATATTAACAAAAGCCTGCATACTAACCTGCAAAAAGAACTAAATAGTTAAACTATAACAACAAATTATATAACAAAGGAAAAATAACAATTCATGTATAGGAAATGAGATAAAAGACATCTAAGCTATGGAATTCATAAATAAACTCATAGAATAGTTACCAGACTTCTGGTGGGACCCCCAACAAGTCATGGTCACTTCTCAAATGCACACCATGAACTCAACAAAGCGATTTCACCATTAAAAATAAAAAACGCGGTCTTATATAATTCTGGCAAATGAAAATGGCAAAACAGAGGAAAATCATATTTGTCTCTAACACACTACTTCTTCTACTTCTTAAATATTGCATGACCACCATGGTGGTATTTATAATCTTTACAGATTAAGAGCTCGACCACTAGAAGGTCGAACCTCTTCTAAAAATAGTAAATTACATTAATGGTGCCCGAACTACCGAAATGGAGCAAGCCAATAATCGCCCTGCTTAACAACCCAAACCGAGTTGTCTAGAGTTCAGTAGTTGAAGGGGGAAAGCACAAGAAAAACCAATGTTCTTTATTCACCCATAATTGGCCGCCAATACCATAACTGCCAAATCCCCCATCGTTTTTGTGCAAGACGGGGTGTCGAATGGAGTGTCGGACAGAGTACCGGATTGAGTACTAGATGGATTGTCAGAAGAAAAAACATGATGCGATTTTTCCCTATGACACCAAAAAATGTGAATTATATCTCTAGAAACGTAAAATCATACTCAATCATACTCAATATCATCATAAAACCCGAATTGTGCATACCTGGTGTGGATCATAGCGTTTTGGCACAAAATCCCTTCAAAAAAATCTCCAAAACATGAAAACACATATATACATTCGGCAAAAGTATCTAATAAATGTCATAAAAATGATCATATCTCAGGCCCAACATTTCCCCCACACTTACAATTTTGCAGGTCCCACTGCAAAAAAAAAAAATTACCCCTCGTGAATAAGCTTGTTGAGGAGGATCAGCTTTGGAAGCTTCTCCTTCTTGCTATGAATACTTTTCCTTATGCCTCTTATGTTGCTTCAGTTGTGCTCTAAGGTTGCACTTCGATTTGGTCATCTCATCAACCAACCGTTGAAGGGAGTTTACCTTTGCTTGGAGGACTTCATTATCATGATGGAGGTGTGTGTCTATTGTCTTCCTCTCTTACAACTATTGGAGGAGCTGAGAATTCTCTTTTGTAGCTTCTCAATGGCTGGGGTAGAATCAATGATCTCAGAGGAAGTCTTAGATCCTTTGAGAGATGTGGACAATCTATCATTCTTAGGATCTAGAGTAGGCATGGATGAGGTAGGAGTAATAGGGGATTGATAAGGAGAGGTAGGTTCTGATTTTGTCTTTCTTTGTGGCTCTAATCCGTCCACATAAACTTCCCTAAGTATCTTGTGAGGGATATCAAGATCGAAGGATAGTTGGATAAGATTCAAAGTAGGCAGGGGTTTTGCATAAGGTTTTGTTCTTGTGCTCTGAGTAATTTTTCGAAAGGGTCCTTTACTAAATTGATTATCTCCCCTCCTATTTTTGGGAACTATGGGAAAGTATTGTTGAATCACTTCTTGGAGATTTTTATGTGTGGGATCAAGAGAGATTGTAGGCATTGGGGGGTTAACAATAGGCTGCTTTTGATCTTTACTCTTGGTCTTTTTACCCGATGAGGAAGCAGGGATGTTAAAAAGCCTTTTGTATTGTTCTGGTAAAGATATAGTTTGTGAAAGGGGGTTTGGAGTTCTTGGAGAGTGGGGCTTGGATGGAGAGATAGTCCTTGGGCCAAGTGGATTTTTGCAGGTCTTAATTGTCAAGTGAGGGTTTGCAACTTGATAGCTAAATGCATCCCAATTTTTCCTCTGTTTCTCTAATTCAGCTAGAACAAGGAGTTTGATTAATCCATGGTGAAAGAGGCTGTTGTGGGGGTTAGTTACATTTTTCCTCACTTGAGAGGACATTTTCTCCAAGCTCTTTATAAAGTAGAAAGGAAAATTCAAAGGTTTGTTGAATTGAAAATGAGCTAGCAATATGAAATGAAAGGCTTTGAAAGTGGAATATCTACCTTTTCATGTGATTAACCTCGTGATGATGATGAGAGGGTTGATCAATTCCTCCTTTATCCATTCCTTAGAATATCCTTTTTCTCTTGAAATGTTCTAGAATTTGGGCTTGAAAACCCTGTTATAACTTGAGAGCAATAGCTGGTGGTTTTTGAATCATCTATCTCCCATTCTTGGAAGCTTCGTAGCTGCAACAATGGAATATTTTAAGACCCCAAAGTATAGATATCCCACGAGAATTTTATTCCCATCGAAACTGAGGGAAAGCTTCATGGAGATGCCATCATCGTGACCCTACAAGTTAGACAAAAATGACCCCCAACCTGCGTGCAAAAACAACTCTGTACATTGTGCAAATTCAAGAATTGCAAAAAGATCTACATAGGAAGAGGTTTCATACCTCTTAGGAAATGTGATGAGGTGAATAAATAGATAGAGGCTAAATTCACCAAGAAAGGGTGTGATCGGGCCAAGGGATGGCATGAATTGACACAAGCCGAACGTGATTTGAACAGGGGAAGAAATGGAAGAGGATGAGCACGATTTCTTAACATAGGGAAAGGAAAATGGCAAGGTGAATTGGGATAATAGGTTACCTAAACCATATTTGAATGTGCCTATGGTGGATTTGGTTGCACACATGTGTGCACGAGCTGCCATGTGTGGTAGATTTCAAATTCGAAGGAACCTTTTTGGGGGCAAGTTTAATGATGTGCAGTTAGATCAATGTCCAAGTATTTTGACTTGGAAATTTGATCATGAACATTTCTAAAGTTTGCATCCTCACTCTTAATTGTCTGTAACCAATTTAATTGAATGTCATTGATTCCTAGTTACTTGGAATTATGGACAGTTACTGGTGTGTAATTCATATGGCACTTCATTCGGCACCTCATATAGCATTTCATACGGCACCTCATACGGTAATTCATATGAAACCTATATGTTAAATACATTTTTACCTCCTGTAACGGATAACCTGCAATATTGAAATGATTTTGACAATCACAGTGGTTAATGAGCAGAGGAAAAATGCTCCCTTGTTGTTGATTTTGCCATCATGCTCACTCAATCCTCTTGCATAGGACATGTAATGTCAAACCTACAATGAACAGGTTATAGCAAGCATAAGACATGTAATGTCAATCCTACAATCTACGGCTTGTAATGAGAAATAAACCGATAAAAGTGGTATGTTAAGTATATGTTTAGCAATTTACAACACATAGGAGTTTATCACTTCAAAAATAAAATGACTATTAATGTAATAACCTATATCATGGAAATAATACAAAAATTATTACAAATATTTATTTCTCCAGGCAATGATCATTTGTCATCTCATCAACCCCTCCCCCACACCTAAGTATTGTGACACCTCACAATCAAAAGTATAGGAAACCAGTCAATTCCCCCAATATACGAAGATTTATAGCATGTCAAGTGTAAAGATAAATTCCACAGAAAGGTCTGACGAGACGGTTAGAATATGGCCCCACCTATAGGATAAGAGATCCTATATATAGATAAGAAGAGAAAGACAAGAGAGTTTCAAGATAGTCTTAGAGTTAGTTCCCAATGGAAAGTTTATGGATTTAATTAACCTTAGCTTAACCATACATACTTCATGTCATCTTTCTCTGCAAGTAATGTCATACATGAGGACAAGTTTAAATTTATTATTTATTTTTTGTCAGATTACCATCCTCGCTAGGTAGAATGCCCTGTTGCCAACAAGCTTGTTCAATACTCTGACAGGTTTACCTAGTCATACCATAGGTCGGTACCCGCTGCCAACAAAACTGTTCAGTATCCTGGTGGGTTAGCCTCTTACACCCTCATAGACTGGTCCTCCATCTTTCAATATTTTAGTATAATACTACTTTATGCAAGAAGATGGGCGGACATCTCTGAAAACAACTTTTTTTTTTTTTTTTAATTGGGATGGTATTTATGTTAGAGGATGACTTTCCGTTATATTACTTAGTGATTGTCCCAATGTAAGGGGTACTTAAGTGGATGTGGCCTATCTAAAGATATGATATAATCAATCTATTTCGTGTGTAGTGGATAGTATCATTGAGAAAGAACAAAAAGGTATCTCTAGGCTCAACTCACTTTCTTCTTTTGTATTTATTGTGATATTTCCATGACTAACCGCTAATTAGACCTCCTTGTTACTCTTTGATAAAGACACTTTACTCACTTAATCAGGTTTCTTGGAAAATCTGTACGAGAGACCTCTAGGCTTGATAGTTATGGTATCACTTCCTTATACAGTGGTGAAGAGTTTCAAGAGAAACTTTTTTGGAATGCCTTAAGAAAATAAAAGTTTTTTAAAAAATATGGCTAATTATAGTAAGTCAATATTCATTTGATGCCTATCAGACAACAAAATTCAAGTGTAACAATGTTTTGAAGAAAAAATCCTTCTTTTATATTTTCTTGAAACTGTCTACTCCTAGTGAAATAAATACTTACGTAAATCTCTAGAATTGCCTTATTAACAAAATTCAAAAAGATATTTACATATGTACAGTAACAAATTTAGAAAAATGTTCAAGAACAAGGGGGGACTTCCCCATCTAATAAGTCCAATGCCTTGTCCGTTGACATGACCTGTAGAAAATCCTCTTTGGAAATTGGCTTGTGATAAAATTTGAGTCGGTGTCCATTTACTAAAAAGGAGACTTGTCCATCGTCAATTGTTTTAATTTTTAGAGCTCCATTGTCATATACAATGTCTACCTCGTAAGGGCCCAATCACCGGGTGGTGAGTTTGCCTTTGAAGGTTTTGAATCCTCCTCCTGTTTCTTTTTTATTTTTAGGGTGTCCAACTGGGAACCTATTTTTCTTAAGATATATGTTTTAAATTTTTCTAAAAGGTTCCCTATCTCTTCTCTTGTGATACCACCTGAACTAATTGGTTTTAAGTTTCTATTATAAGGGTCTCAAACATTCTTCCCTGTTTTGGCTCTACTCCTTGAGTAATTTTTACACATTTCACATATTTCAGAAAATGTTTTATGGGATATGTCACTTGATTCCATTAGGTTAAAAATATCTAGATATTCTTTTGAAATTACCTTAAGTAAAAGAGCTCTAATTGCATCCTTTGGTAGGTCATGGTATTTTGACTTCTCGTAGATATAACCAAATATTTCCATATAATCTTCAAGGGTCTCATCTTCTAAATGTTGGATTTTAAAGATGTCATTACGAGACTCTTTGGTCTTGCAATAATATTGGTACTTCTTAATAAACAGAGCCCAATCACTAGGTTGGAAGTGTTTCTTCTTAATAAACTTGTCATGCCACTTGCTCCTATGGTTTTGGAATAATATTGTCTGTTGGATGGCATCTTTCCTGATTTCATCCAACTCATTCAATTGTAGGGCTCGTTGCTTCTGAGCCTCATCTAAGTTTAATCCCAATTTTGTGGCAATACGGAAGGTCCTTACTTGGAATTATATTGGTATAAGTACTTGTTTCCCGTACACTAGCTCATAAGGGGTATGCCCAACGATATTTCTCCAGGTGGTTTGGTGTGCCAACAAAGCCTCTAGGAGCCTTCTAGCCCAATCTCGGTGATGTAATTGAACAATATTGGTCAAGATGTCTTCCAGAACTTTGTTTGTAGATTCTACCTAACCATTGGCTTGTGGATGGTATGGATAAGATTGATGGTGTTTAATCCCATATTTCCCTGTTAGCTATCTCATCATCTTGGAAGTGAATTGAGTGCCCTTGTCTGTAACAATTTCACGAGGGACACTGAAGCGGGTAAAGATGTCTTCATATATGAATTCAACAAAAAAATTATCTGTATCCCTGAATAGGGATTTTGCCTCTACCCACTTGGTGACATAGTCCGTACAAACCAAAATATAGTTCTTTTTATGGGATATGGGTGAAATTAGTCCTACAAAGTCAAGGGCCCATTTTTCGAAGGGTTCTATCATAAATTGGGCACGCAAGGGCATTTCGTCAGCTGACATAGGTCTTCCTGTCCTTTGGAAACTATCACAACTTCTCACATACTTGGAAGCATCTTTGAAAATGCTAGGCCAATAATAACCCAAATGTAACACCTTATATTTTGTGCGTTTGTCAGAAAAAATTACCACCACATGGTCCATCATGACAACTTCATAGTATTTTAGGTACCTCATCTTCTCAAACACATCTACGAATAATCAAATCAGGACTTGTGCAAAAAAGATCATGAACAACCCAAGAGTAATTATCACTCTGTGTAATAATTTTTCACTTTTCATGAGTTGACAAATGAGACAATAACTTCCTAGTAGCCAGATAGTTTGCCATATCCACAAACCATGGGGTATTGACAGAGAGGGAAAAAAGATACCCGTCCGGGAAACTGTCATCTACCGTGATATCATCATCCTCATTTTTTATTCAGGAAATAAAATCAGCTACCATATTATCCTTTCTAGGTCGGTCAAGCATAGTGATATTAAATTCTTGCAAAGTCGATCCTGCAAAGATTAAATTCCCATAGTGATATTAAATTCACTATGCAAAGATTATCAGGCGGAAGTCCTAGAACCACTCCTTTAGTTAACAACATTTGACATTTTTCATGACTGAGAGATAGGTTCATTTATTGGCATCTGATGAGGATTTTTTCTATGTTGTCTAAGGCTTCCTGGTAAGTATTACAATAAACTGTGAAGTCATCCATGTAGACCTCCACACAATCATGAATAAGATCGGTAAATATCCCTAGTACTACTCATTGAAATGTGGAAGGATCATTAAACAATCCAAATGGTAAGACCCTATAAGTATAGGTTCCCCAAGGACAAGTAAAGGTAGTCTTGTCTTGGTCCTTAGGTGCTATAAGAATCTGATTGTACCCGTTGTACCCATCTAAAAAGGAGAAATACTTCTTTCCAGACAAGGTATATAGAACTTGGTCAATGAAAAGGAGAGGAAAGTAATATTTTAGAGTGGCTTTGTTGAGTTCCCGAAAATCAACACAAATTCTCCATGAATTACCCACTTACTATCGGAGATGGGATAAATAAATCTGACATTTAACAACTTTTGGATCTCCTCCTTGACTATATCTTTGAGTGTTGGGTTAATCCTTCTTTGGGGTTGCCTAATAGGTGTTACTTCCCCTTGGGTATATATGTAATGGATGCATGTGTCAGGGTGTATACCCTTGATGTCAATGTATTCCCAGGAAAATGCTCATGATTGTTCTTTAAGGATACTTACTAACTTTTTATGTTGGTCTGCATCTAGGCCATAGTTTATATGTAAAAATTTCCCTGGACTAATCTCATAGGGCATAGTATAAGACATGGCAGACTCATCTATATCGAAGATAAAATATGTTGAAGAAAAAATGGATGGGTCAAATTGTTCCTAAAATTCTTCCCAAAACATGTACTCAAATTGGGGAAAAGACTGTGGAAAATCCACACATGTGATAGCAGAAATAAACTGGTTTAGCACATTTTTTGTTGTGTTCTCCTGAAGTGTCCATGCATGGTCACTTGGCAATATGGGTTCTTCCCAATCCTCATTCTCATATGGACACTCAAACCACCATAGATTTTCCATAATAGGTTGAGTTGGAGGGTAGATGGTGATCTTCTAGATAGAAAGCCCATTTGAGATGGTCATTTCTCCCTCTCTACGACCAATAAATGAATTGGTTATGGCTAACCAAGGTCTTCGCAAAATTATGGGACGGCCTTTGGTAGGTCCTTCGAGTGAATGACAAGAAAATATACTAGGTATTCCCATGAGGCTAAAGTAACCATGATATCATCTAAAATTCCTTCAGGTATAACCCTAGTCTTATCTGCTAATTCCAAAATGGTTGGGGTAGGCCTAAGAAGATGTTGTAACTTTAATTTCTCCAAGGTAGTAGCGGTCATAACATTGATGGTTGCTCCTAAATCTATGAGTTTATTCCCAATGGAGACCTCATTAATGTTTATGGTCACTACGGGGTTTCCAGGGTTCCCATTTTTTCCTAGCTTTTACTCCTCTGATATGTATTCAGAAAGATCTCCTATCAAGTGTATTGTAGGAGGGTCCCTCTGCTTCCTACCCAGCTTCTTAATACACAATTATTTGACTACCTTACTATAGATTGGAATGTCTTTAATGGATTGAAGCAGGGGAATATTGACACAAATATTCTTCAATTCATTCAAAATGTCAAATTCCGATCGGGTCATAGGTTTCTCTATTACCAATCTGTCTGGATAAGGAGGGGCCTTCATGCTTTGTGAAGGCTCATTTTGGGGAAGCTTAGGTTCTTGGTTCTTCGGGATAATATCATCTTCCCACCTAGTGTCATATGTGGTTTGTTTGGTGGTTTCTTCTTCTTCTTCTTCCTGGATGACTACTGAAGGTGTCTGCCTATTTAGAACTTTTTCCGATCTTAGTTGGATTTCCTGTATTGGAACAGGAGTAATAACATATGTCGACAAGGCCTGCATCTCAACATTATGAAGAGGTTGAGGTCTATTTTTATTAGGATTAGGAACTGGTTGTTTCAGTAATAATGTTGGTCTTGGGGAGATTGTATTATGATATTTTAGCATTTGTTGTTGTGTAATAAGAGGTAAAGGTGGTGGAACAAAACTTGGCAGAAGTTGCAGAGTGTTTGGTGGAAACTGAGGATAAGGATGGTTGGACATAGGGATATGTGGAGCTTGAGGGTTTCCTTGGTTATTTCCCCCTCTCCATCCTTGGAGTGAAGGATGTTGGTATTGAGTAGACCAGTTTTTCCAACCTAGTGAGTTACATTGTTGTTGTTGTTGCTAATAGGGTGGAACTTGAGATTGTAGATTTGGGTATGTGGGTTGGTTCCTAGGCTTCCATGGCCTCCTAGGTGCATAAGAAGACTCCCCAGGATATCCACTCCTATATATGGCTAATAAACTGGGAAATGATGGAAAATTATCAGTTAAATGGTCTTCTGTATAGAAACCACAAGATGAAATGTTATCTAATGGGCATTCCCTTGAGGAATGCTTCCTCTTACATCTTGGGCAATATATGCTCATTGCTGCATTTTCCTCCTCCTGTTTCTTTTTTATTTTTAGGGTGTCCAACTGGGAACCTATTTTGCTTAAGATATCTGTCTTAAATTTTTCTAAAAGGTTCCCTATCTCTGCTCTTGTGATACCACCTGAACTAATTGGTTTTAAGTTTCTATTATAAGGGTCTCGAACATTCTTCCCTGTTTTGGCTCTACTCCTTGAGTAATTTTTACACATTTCACATATTTCAGAAAATGTTTTATGGGATATGTCACCTAATTCCATTAGGTTAAGAATCTCTAGATATTCTTTTGAAATTACCTTAAGTAAAAGAGCTCTAATTGCATCCTTTGGTAGGTCATGGTATTTTCACTTCTCGTAGATATAACCAAATATTTCCATATAATCTTCAAGGGTCTCATCTTCTAAATGTTGGATTTTAAAGATGTCATTATGAGACTCTTTGGTCTTGCAATAATATTGGTACTTCTTAAGGAAGATTTCTTTCATGGCTTCCCAAGACCTAATACTGGATTCTCCCAACCCCTTGAACCATCTTAGTGCAAAGTCTTTGAGGGTGGCAGAAAAGAGCTTTAGTTTCTGTGCATCTTGCACGTAGTTGTAGCTCCTACACAAGATGTCAAATTCAAATAGGAAGGTGTTTGGATCTTCCTTGTTTTTACAATAAAAGGTAGGCAGTGTTGAGAGAGGAATATTCTTCATGTTGACATTTGGATTGGTGCCCAAAATTGGAAACTCGAAGGTAGTTTCGGTTTGGTTTTCAGTTTATTCTTCCTCCCTATGTCTTACATTGTTATGATCCTCCTAATCATCCATGTTGGTTTTATTTCCAAAAAGAGAGTACCTAGGTGGTTTTATATTTTAAGAGAACAAGGTTTCTCTTTGATGGAAAGGTATTCCTATTGATTGGATATCTGGGACTCTACTCGAGCTGGTTGAGATTATTGGTACCAAAGTTTCTGTGTCAATTTGAGAGATAATTACATTGGCTGAACTACCAAACAAAATATTCACGTGTATAGGGTCTATGATGTCCTCAAAGTTAGGATCTCTTAGTGGTGGTGTAAAAGAAAAGGTTGTAATGTTTGGTTTTGCGGAAGGCTCGAGTGGTCTTGCCTCCTATCCCAATATGATTGATGCTTCAATTTCTTGTTCTATAGTTCTCCCTGTGTTAGTCTCTTCAAAGATTTCTCTAGCTCTTTGAGTTGTTCTAGCTCATGTTTTTCGGTATCTGTCTACAGATTTTATAAGTGGAATGTCCCTTCCCCCAAAAATATTGGAAGGAACCTTCGTTGAAAGGTTTGATTTAGATTTAATGTATCTACCTTTTGGATCTCTAGGTCTATTTATGAAAGAAAACAAAACAAAAACAAAAACTACCATTGGGTTTGGGGGAGCCTGCAATAGTGGATGCATAGGTTCTTACCTCTCATCTTAAAGTTCTCCCACCACCAATCTAATGTCAAGGTATGGGAATGATCTATTTCCTAACTACTTCCTACCTTGAGACAACTCCCCGACAACGGTGCCAAAAATGATGGGTGTTCTATATGCACTAAAAACACACTAAAAACCCTAAATTAAATTTTCAACCCGGGGTAAGTAAACCTAGAGTTGTAGAAAAATATATGCCAAGGTAGAAGGATTGGTAGTAGTATAGTTTAACTTAAGGAAGTGGCTATCTAAAGGATAATCTATTCAAGCAAAGTTATCTAATAAGAAAACCCTACTAAGAAACTTTAAACTATGTAACCTAAGTAATTTTGGACCAACGATCGATGGATAGTTCTATGAAAACAAGTGAAAACCCTACTTGAAGAAAACTAGTTCAATCATAACAGTAAGAAATAACAACTATTTAAGAATAACAATAAACAAATAGCAAAAGAAAACTACTTTAACTAGCCTACCTAAATTCAAAAAACAACTATCCTATGAAAGCAAGTAAATGAACAAGCAACTATACTATAAAAGCAAGAATAGACAAGTAAGTAATTAACCTGTTAAATCAAGTGAACAACTAACTAGCCTAGGATAACTTCTACAACAAGTAAACTAATTAAGACTACTCAATAAGCAACTAACTAAGAGAGAAGTAAACTCTATTCTTAATACAATTATTTCTAATTTACAAAAGGGAATATACTTAATTGAAAGGAAGAAGAACTAACAACTTGTTGGGTATGTGTTATATTCTTTGCATGTGTGTGTGTGTGGGTGCATCAGATACGACGACTGCGTCTGACGATCCCTTAACCTAGGGCTCTGTCGTGTGCACCAGGCGCTTTCCTAGGGGGGTCCCAGGGGGGGGCAGGTATGCCCCCCCTGGTTACGCGGAGCAATAGATTTATTTTATCTATTGTTGTAGCACCTTGAGTACGCGCAACATTCGGCACTGGGCGGTAGCCCGAGGCAACGCCCTGAAATTTTTTTTTGGGCGGTTTTTTTGCTATTTTTAGCAGATTTTGCTATTTTTAGCTGATTTGTAAATTAATCCTGGATTAAGGGATTAGGGTTTTGGTATCTACGGAATACCTAAAAAACATTGTATATATTGTATGGAAAATGGTGAAATTCGATATAATGAAAAAGAAAGGTTTTCCCGGTTGAGGGTTTCCGGTAAAGATCTCTGTGTATTCTATGTATGAGCCATTGATTAATTTCTATATTGCTTAAGAATATATATGCATTGCTTTAATTCAAAAGTTTAAAACTTACATGTGGTATCAGAGCACGTTTTTGGCTTCAGAGGGACGCCTTTGTTGCTGAGGGTTTGGCTCGGTCTTGATAGATCAAGTTTATCTTGGGTCTGTGATAAACCTGGGTTCAGTGGGAGATTTTGCAGA
>ML776589.1:495827-514672 GCA_009831015.1 Picea engelmannii | reverse complement strand
TATTCCTGGCAAAGAACCCAGCTTATCATTCGAAGACAAAGCATATTGATGTTCAATATCACTTTGTGAGAGACATGGTTGAGGAAAAGAAGGTGTTGTTGGAAAAGGTTGACACTTTGAAGAATGCTGCAAATTCATTGACAGAGTCTGTGAGCACAGAAAATTTCTCTTGGTGTATAATAAAAATGGGCATTTCTTCCCTGGATTGTTGAATATATAATCCCCTGGACCCCTGGATGCAAAGAAAACAACAAGTGGGAGAATGTTGGGTATGTGTTATATTCTTTGCATGTGTGTGTGTGTGGGTGCATCAGATACGACGACTGTGTCTGACGATCCCGTATTCTTTGCCGTGTGCACTGGGCACTTTCCTAGGGGGGTCCTAGGGGGGGGCAGGTATGCCCCCCCTGGTTACGCAGAGCGTTCGGGGCAACGCCCCGAAATTTTTTTTTGGGCGGTTTTTTTGCTATTTTTAGTGGATTTTGCTATTTTTAGCTGATTTGTAAATTAATCCCATATTAAGGGATTAGGGTTTTGGTATCTATGGAATACCTAAAAAACATTGTATATATTGTATGGCGAATGGTGAAATTCGATATAATGAAAAAGAAAGGTTTTCCCGGTTGAGGGTTTCCGATAAAGATATCTGTGTATTCTGTGTATGAGCCATTGATTAATTTATGTATTGCTTAAGAATATATATGCATTGCTTTACTTCGCAGGTTTAAAACTTACACAACTAACCTTTAATCTATGATAAGCAAACTATTCTTTAATCTACCAAAGAAAAAGACTATCTATCCTACAACAACAATAAAACTATCTTCTGAACTATGAAAGCAAGAAACTATCTTTTAATCGATGAAAACTCAAATATAGTGTTGATGATTGTGTGAATGTCTCTAGTGTCTTATAATATCATGATGGAACTTGACAATGAAATATAATTCAAGAGGTATAAACTCGATATTGATTTCAATAGAAAAGTGAAAGGTGTGGATCAAGCAGTCCAGTGAGAACTTAGCCATTACGGAAACAACGTTAATTACCCTACATATTCATGTGATTATTACTCATGCATTAACCGTCAACAATATAACGAGATTATAATTATACTCTATGCTATGTAAGAAAAACTCATAACTACATTCAATCATTAATTAAAAACTGGAATTGCAACCTAAATCTAGGAAAGAAATTGCATAAAGTAAAACTAAGCTAGACCTATTTCACAATTCAAATTGCAAAAAGGAAAATGCTTATAAACAAAAATTGAACATGATTCTAGCATATAACAAGTAAACTAATGAATAAATTAATCAACAACTAGTTAAGGAAAATCTAAATGATAATTGAATAGGCAATCTACAAATAAAAACTAAAGCTAGCCCTATCCATCCACTGAAGCCTCATTAAAGAAAACATAAACTTTATTTTTTTTCTACTCTGTTTCAAACTCTATTTTAAGCTTGATTTTAAAAGAATAAATAAAATACAATCTAATATTTAATTGCACACAGGGTTAGTGTATAAGTTTGCAAACTTGTTCCTACTAACTACAAGTTAGTGCATATTAACAAAAGCCTTCTTACTAACCTACAAAAAGAACTAAACAATTAAACTATAACAACAAATTATCTAACAAAGGAAAAATAGCAATTCATGTATAGGAAATGAGATAAAAGACATCTAAGCTATGGAATTCATAAATAAACTCATAGAACAGTTACCAGACTTCTGGTGGGACCCCCAACAAGTCATGTTCACTTCTCAAATGCACACCATGAACTCAGCAAAGCGATTTCACGATTAAAACTCAAAAATGCAGTCTTATATAATTCTGGCAAATGAAAATGGAAAAACAGAGGAAAATTGTATTTGTCTCTAAAACACTACTTATTCTACTGCTTAACTATTGTATGACCACCACAGTGGCATTTATAAGATTTACAGACCAATAGGTCAACCATTGGAGGGTTGAACCTCTTCTAAAAATAGTAAATTACATTAATGGTGCCCTAACTGCCGAAATGGAGTGAGCCAATAATCGCCCTGCTTATCAGCCCAAACTGAGTTATCAAGAGTTCAGTAGTTGGAGGGGGGAAGCACGAGAAAAACCCATATTCCTGATTCTCCCATCACTGGCCGCCAATACCATAACCGTCAAATCGCCCATTGTTTTTGTGCAATACGGGGTGTCGAACAGAGTGTCGGACCGAGTACCAGAATGAGTACAAGATGGAGTGCCAGGATGAGTGTCGGAAGAAAAAACATGATGTGATTTTTCCCTATGACACAAAAAATGTGAATTAGATCTCTAGAAACATAAAATCATACTGAATTATACTCAAGATCATCATAAAACATGAATTATGCATACCTGGTGTGGATCATAGCATTTTGGCACAAAATCCCTTCAAAAAATTCTCCAAAACATGAAAGCGCATATATACATTCGAAAAAAGTATCTAATAAACTTCATAAAACTTATCATATCTCAGGCCTAACTGTTGTGCATGACGCAGGTGATATTTTTATGCAGTGCAGAATCGCCACAAGTAATCCATAAGGTGGCCTGCAGAAATCTATGGTTTCCGCAGGGCACAATATAAGCCAACTGCAATGATTCCTACGCAAACCTACCCTCATAACATCTAACTCAAAAACCATTTTTAACCAATAAAAATAGAAATTAATCCATGGAAAATGAAGAGGACAAGAAAATTACCTTTTTAGCAGATTTCGTTCGTCAAATGGTTGTTTGTGCCTCCCGCAATCCGCAGTGGAAGTTTGAGGTGAAATGGGGTTTTTGGACAAGTTTTGGGTTAAATTACAATGGAATGGTAAAAAAGAGTTTTCACCTATATTTATTCACTTTTTACTTTTTTCATTGATATTTATATTATTTTATTCATTTTACTTAAAACCTAAAGTTCTAATAACATTATAAGTGTTTTGATTTTTCACAGGTGAAGAATATAAGAGCCTAAACGATGGAACATGGATACATTTCTTGGTTTGTTTTTACGTTTGTCGCTTGTACAAATAATTTTTAGGTCTTTCAGCAAAAACCTCAAGCTCGGTCTTTGTTCGTTCTAGTGATCACAAATCAATGAGAACACAACTGAGTATACTTTTTTCATTTTTTCGTACTAGACATGGTAACATGAAAAACGAAACTTATGGAGTATCCTTTAATCTCTTTTCATGCTCTGTAAAAATGAAAATATTGTCGACCGAACTTGTTCTTTTCATGCTTGTAAAAGTATTTGAAGAAAACGTTTGATGGGCGATAGGTTATCACTTTTTCGGTCTCGTCAAACTAATTTATGAAAAAGGAATTGAGATATTTCTCTTTAAGTGTTTTTCAGACTCTCTAAATATGAAAAACCCACGAGTTTTCTCTCTTTGGACTTGTTAAACAAACATCAAAAGACCTATATGGAACCAAACCACTCCTTCTTCTGGTTTGTTAAACATACTTCGAGGGACTTGTCTAAAGGATAAGATTACATCAACAAGCATATGTTGTCCTCCTTAAACTTGCATAAAAATAAAGAGGTACTCACCAGAAATGGTGGGGGGGAATTTGGGAAAGAAATGTATTTCTATATTTGTGTTAGTGGCAGTAATAGACTAATAGTCTCTCTTGAACATGACATCCCCTTCATCATTGAATTCGGGTTGGGAAATCCATTTGTCTCTTGTTTGACCTTCCACAAGTTGATATCTTGGGTCATCTTTGAGTGTATTCTTCCAAGACCATTGTCGTGTCGTTCATATGTTCAAGAGAAGTCTAAAATTGCACAAGCCTTCTATCGGGTCGTCCATTTGTAGTTATCAATTCTTACCATGTCGACCTTCCCTGTGTCAGTTTTAAATCATCTTCATACTTTGATCTACCTCAAATATATTACTTGTTTCGTTTCATTGATGGAAGATACATCAAGGCCCTCCTGTTACCAATATTTTCCTGTCAACTTCAACTCATTATCCAATAATAATACTTAGAAATCAATTAGTACCTTAGAACCTACATGCATCAATGGCAGGTTTCTTCGCTTTCGATAGTGGGTTCACATCATTGACCCCTGATTGAGAGATTCTATTGAGTGCTTGACTTCAACTCATTTATTCGCATTCATGGGATTGTACTAAGGTACCTTGGGAGTCATTGACATCAATGGTTATTTCCCTCACACTTGTTAACGGTTTTCATCAATGGCCGGTAATCAAGTGGTTTCTACTATGTTTGACTTTAGCACCTGTAATCGCATGGTCAGATTCGTACTTATGGATGACGGGATTGAAGACCCTGGATTTCATTGTTTCGATCCAGGTTGTGATGAAGTATTTATGATTTGTATTGATAGATAGATCCACTTTGTATGTCTCATGGATATGTCTGAATATGGGTTTTCTATGAGCATAGATCCATAGTGTATTCCTGGTGGATGTGTAGAATCTTGATGACATGGATACACAATGTATGATTAGTTTCCATGACTGAAATTTATGATTTAAATAACTTGTCGTATGAGCATGGGAATGCCTACCTCAGACATCGTGTAATATCATGCAGATGCTTGGTTGTTTGCAGGTTTCTGATTGGTGCGCTCCTTGTTTCTGACACACACACATATTCTACAAAGTATTTCGGTTGTCACAAGTTCCAGCCTCATACTTTGGGGGACATTATGTTACACATTATTTTAGTCACTCTGGTGATGTTTCTATAACATGTGTCCAGGCTTCCAAAAGAAGCTTTCTTCATGAGAAAAGTGACTAACTCCCTCTTCTACAAAACTTGTTTTTAGAAGGCCACTACAAGCCAACCATAATGTACAGTGTGGAAATTCCTGATCCCCACAGGCTGTCATGAAACTGGCTTGCTAAGTTTCTGCAGGCTACACTATAGCTAGGGTGCGGTAGCATTGGAAAACTGAGAAAAGGTCGAAGTTCACAAAATTTCTAGAAGGGATATTCTATAATATGATGTGGCATCCATATGGTTGGGATCTACTTGCTTCTCTGATTTTGTGGGATCATCCTAATCATTTTAACCATCTCTCTTTCTCCTATATAATGATGGATTTCACACAGAAAAGGTTAAGCAAGAAAGAAAGATCAAGAAAGGAATTAATGAAGGAATAGGATGAGAATTGTGTGAGGGATTTTATCTCAATTGATGCTTGAGGTCTTCATCTTTCCATCAAGTTATTGTGGATCCTCTTCATACAAGTTTGGAGCAAGTGTGTCTGTTGGAGAAAAGGGACACCAAAAGGGAACCTTGTAACATCAAGGTTGTTTGGTTGTATCTTCCACTTTTACTTAATATAATATAATGGCATGTTTATTTCCCAGAAAATAATTCTCATTTTCTTACATGACTCCTTGATCACAAGTGTAAGTTTTCATTGAATATACTATTGTTGCTTTCACTTTGGTTGGTTTGTGTTTCATTGCAAATCCAATATCACAAGAGCACCCGAGCAGAGTAGAGACAACAAATACATAAGGAAGTGATATTCAAAGGTATGTCAGTCATCTCTTGTTTGTTAGTAAATTCGATTATTAAATCTTAGGGAAAGTGTCATGTCCTGTCTTGTTTTGTTCTAGATCCAGGTGGATCTAGGGAGATCATTTTATATCCGCATTCACCGATTTATCCAATAACAACTTGGATTGGTTCAATGGATTTGTTGATATAGAAGAGGTGGATCATGAATACACGAAGATGTGATTATTCATGCAGAGTATTTCAGAGGAGGTTAAAAAGTGATTTAAGTCACTTCAAGCAGCAAGTATCCCCAACTTTTTCGTGTTTAAAACATCATTCATTGCTAGAGAGGGAGACAAAAAAAATCCTTTGCAATTACTCACGTAGTACAACAATATGAAGAGAGCATAAGAGGAGACGGTGCAAGAGTTCTTATCTTGTTTCATGAGGGTCTACAACTCAATCCCCACAGAAGTTGAGACACCTCCCAAGGATGGGCAAGTTCGATGCGCCGAATCTTTTGACAATGATTTCTCCTTGATGATGAGGGAGAGAAGATCTGTTAATTTAGATGCCATGATGAGTAACATAATCAAATTCGAAGTAAACCTGATGGTTTATGGAAATATTAAACAAATATTTAACAGAGGTGGGAGGAAACCCTAAGGAGATGTGCAACCATCGACTTCTCGACCCTTGGATGACAAGTTCGACTTAATGATGAACATGATGGAGAATATGATGGAAAGAATGTCTGTGGGAAATAAGCACGCCGGCTGAGAATAACATGACCTCTAACCCAAAAATTATAACCTTAGAAGTGGTCTGGTCCCACAGATCAGGTAGAGGGAATAGAAAGACCAGGGAGACCAAGAAATAAGTCCCCCATTCCATAACAATTACGTGGATGAAGATTTTGATCAGATTATCCAAGAGAAAATGCATTGTTGCGATGACATGGAAGCTCACATGTTCTTGATGAAGGGAGAACACAATCAATACATGAGTGAAAATGATGATATTATGCTGGAAACTGATGACACACTGTCTTGGGAAACAGAGAAATTCAGGAAGGTTTATCACAATGCCATCATGTAATTCCAAAAGAAATACACCCTCAGGAACAAAAAAACGTATGCAAAACCTCAACAAACGAATCCCATAAGGGAACCTTAGGCGGACACCCCTTCCACGAGTCGACCAAAGAAAGACAAATCGACCAAGGATGTAACTGAAAAGGGGAATTCAAGGGAGGATTTCCCAAGGAAAGTGCCAGAAAAAAGCCGAGAGACAGGCATCGAGGAGGTAGAAAAACTTTTCCCCCCTTTTAACTTTGAGAACGAAATTGCCAAGATTAAAAAAAAATTCCCTTTCAACGAGATCATCAAGAAAAGAGAGTATCGAGATCCGATTATTAAAATGTTAAATATGGGAGAGACTCCTGACACCCTGAACGTCCAGGATGATCACCCTACCATTTTGTTTGTTCCGGGCATCAAAGAAATGGGTGATACTGAGAATGTTCCCCCTTTCTACATCAGCCTCAAGATCCATGACATGACTCTTCATAACACCATGTTGGATCTAGGCACGTCGCATAATATCATGCCCAAAGTGGTCATGGACGAGTTGGGTTTGGAAATCACCAGGCCTTATAAGGATCTTTTCTCCTTCGACTCGAGGAAAGTGAAATGTTTGGGTATGATCAAAGATTTGGTTTTGTCACTGTCCCAAATCCCTTCTAAGAATCTAGTTATGGAAGTGGTAGTGGCCAATATACCCCCTAAATTTGGCATGATATTGTCCGGATCGTGGGTCGTGAAATTGAAGGGCACCCTGTAAATGGATATGTCATATGCCACTATTCCTATATTTGGCCAAGAGAGATGGTTGTACATATAGTTTCTACTCAAATACATGGTGAGTAGAAAGACCTATCCAAATACTGATATTGAATCCTCAATATTTTACAATGACCTAACATTTGAAGGGGAAGAACAGACCGTCGTCATGACTGTCGAAGATAAAGTTGCATGATGAGTAGAAGAGTGCACAGAGTCGAGGAACCACACAAAGAATGAGATGTGTAACATGAGCTTCGACGAAGCCATCAAAAAAGAAGGAATAGGGGAAGGTATATGGATAAATCCTCCCAAGGTAGGCTCAAAACATTTCTCTTAAAAACTCACCTTTGATTGTACAAATAACATGGCAGAGTATGAAGCATTGATTTTGGGTCTAAGAGTTTTGAAATAATTGGGCACAAAGAGGATAGAAGTGCATGGAGACTTTGAGCTCATAATAAACCAAGTGAAAGGTATATACCAGTCCAAGCACCCCATACTAAGGGCATACAGGAACCTAGTGATGTAAATCCTTGAAGAATTCTCAGAGTATAATTTGTTAGCGATCCCAAGGGGGAAGAATCAAATTGTGGACACCTTGGCCACCTCAGATTTAGTTTTTAGGATTCCCATTTTTCCCAATAGAAAGTATGAGATCAAAGTCAAACATAGCATGATGATACCCAATAATATCAAATATTGGCAAGTGTTTGAGGATGACAAACAGGTGGAGATATTTCTCCATATGAGTGACAATATCGCCAATGTGAACATCGATGATGAGTGTTGTTGCGAAGAATATGAAATCACAGCTACACGCAGTAACAACGACCCCTTTCAAAACCATATAGTTGTAAGGGACATAGTGCATCTAAATAATAATATCATCCCCAAAGGATTGGTTCTGTTGGAAAAATTGTTTGATGAAATGATGGGGCCAAAAATCCCAATATCATTGTGCATGATGAGGATTTCGACAATTGCAACATCGGGACCCAAGAGAATCCAAGGATAATCAAATTATCAAAGATGATCAGTCTAGATGTCAAACAAGACTACATCAAACTCATGAAATATTTTCCCCATGTTTTCGCCTGGATTTATGATGACTTGAAAGTCTACGACACTAAGGTGATTCAGAACGTCATTCCTCTCAAAGAGAACCAAAAATATTTCAAGAAAAATCTAAGATGGATCAATCCCCTGTTGTTGTCGCTAATTGAAAAAGAGGTAAATAAACTCTTCGAAGCCAAAATTATTGTTTCTTTAAGGTTTTCGAAATGGGTTGCCAACCTGGTGCCTATAAAGAAAAAGAGCAGAGAAATGAGGTTGTGCATGAATTTTTGAAACTTGAACAGAGTATCCCTCAAGGAAAACTACCCGTTCCCTAAGATGGACTATATTCTATAGAAGGTAGTTGGATCCCATAACATGTCTATATTGGATGGTTTTTTAGGTTACAATCAGATCATGGTACACTTGGATGACCAGGAAAAGACAACTTTCACGATGCCATGGGGTACGTTCATGTATGATAAGATTTCTTTTGGCCTTATGAACGTTGGAGATACCTTCCAAAGGGAGAGGGATATAGAATTTGTCATGGAAAAGGAAAAAATTACCATGATCTACCTGGATGAGATCATAGTGTATTCTGACTCCAATGAACAACATCTTGAGAATCTGAAGAAGGTCTTCTAGAAATGCAAGAGGTTCGGCATATCGTTGAATCCAAAAAAATCACATTTCGGAATGCAAGAAGGGAAAATGTTGGGTAACATCATCTCAAAGGAGGGTATAAAGATATATACCACCAGGGTAGAAGGAATCCTCAAAATCATCACTCCTCATACAAAGAAGGAGGTACAGTCCTTCCTGGGAAAGGTCAATTTGTTAAGAAGATTCATCCCAAATCTGGAAAAAAATATAAATCATATCACTAGCATGCTCAGAAAGGGAAACGAGATCAAATGGAACACTAAAGCCAGGATATTATTTGAAGACATCATGGTAGCACTGACCAAATATCTCGTATTGGCCAGCCCATATTTTACGAAGGATTTCATGTTGTTCTCATTCACCTCAGAGCATACCATTGCTGGCGTACTGTTACAAAAGGATGACCAGAATTTTGAAAATCATATAACCTACTTCAACAGGATGCTGAGAGATTCCCCAATGAGGTATGCTATTATGGAGAAAAACAAATACGCCTTAGTGAAATCTCTCAAGTATTTTAGGACTTACATACTACATTCCTACGTTATCACTTACATGACCAACAACTCATTGAGAGACATCCTGACTCAGCCTGACCCTGAGCAAAGAAAAGGTAAGTGGATCATAGTCGTGCTAGAATACGACCTTGAAATCAAGAACATAAAGTTAACTAAAGGTTAGGGCCTTGCAAAACTGATGGCATAGTCGAACTGCAACATTCTAGGAATAAACTTCATTGTTGGTCTATCAGAGAATCTGTTGAGTGCTCAACACACCCTAAAAGTTCTGTGACCATTTCCTTTTGGGTACCACCTTGTTTTCGACCTTTGATTGTTATTGCCTTGGTCTAAGACTGATAATACACTTATCTTATATGTTTCATGTCTTAAGTTTCTCTTGAACATACAACAAAGAACCATCTTAAGAGACACAATGACTACTCAAGGAATCAACGACCCATAATTTTCTCGACTCCCTAGAGAAGTTCAGCATCAATGAAAGCTTAAGGTGGCGAAAATCACTTTAAGAATTCACTGTAGCCGAGTACTGACCTTTGTTGGTGTTGGACGATAGTATTGTTTCTTTCTTACGAACAACGTCCGAAAAGATTTCACCAAAGGCCGATACTTTCGGTTTCAGCAGAAAAGTGTAATCATAAGCGCCACACAAAAGAGGAGTTCCACCACCGACCACCGACGCTCGAAACGTTCCCTTAATCACCAATCCAATTTTCATCAGTATCGTGAGTTTTATCAAGAAGATAGCAGTATGGATCAACCATATAAATATTAGTCGATCCCCGATCTTTATGAACGTAAGACGTGATGTGACGTTTAACCCCCATCTGTGTCAAGTACTCTGCATTCAAATATTTAGTTAATTCCTAGATCGTGCATTATTTACTAGATCGTGTGCAAATCAAAAGGGAACCATTAAACTCCTTGATACAATGCATCTCCATCCGTGCCTCCACCATCAACCAGTTAAGTTTCAGTGGCAGAAATCCAATAGCGGTTTATTTTGAAATCTGCATTGATCACCCATATTAGCTAATTGATATGACTGGTAGTATCTCCCTGTTATATTATTTCGAGTCTTTTTATGTGATCCCACTTTGCGCGGCAAGGAATTCAAAGAAAATAGAAAAACGAAGCCACCAGTCCAGAAGAAGCATCTAAAGTCCAGTGAGTATTAAACAATTATCTTAGCAAGCATTATAGGTATGGGTTCTTTTGTGGTTTTATGCTTCATTTGTATACATTCCCACCCGATGCTACTCTATATACATTTTTTGAGGGTGGATTTGAATGCAGGGACAATGCCTCCAAAGAATCCATCCACCAGGAAATCACCACGGGCACCAAAGCTGCAAGAATTGGAAATAGGAGAAGGCACCTCCCTAGAAGTTGCAAGAGACTTAGAGTTCTCTCCTAAGTCAGTGTCCATCATCAAGGTAATCACCAAGGAGCCCTTTTTCCAGCTCCTAGCTTTCAGAGACATAGAGGAAAGCATTGGAGCAAAGATAACTTTTCCTCACTGGGAATAATTCTTCAAGAATATTAAGAAAGAATAACCCCTCAAATATACTCAGCACAGTGACCCTGATACAAGGAAGCTCGATGACAAGGTCCTCCCAAATATTCACAGGGATTATTTGCACATGGTGGCAAGTTAGTCTCTAGTTTTCCCTTGTGTCAAGCTCTTAAAGTGGATCACTGATCACACCAATGCACATAAATTTTTTATTAATGATGAAAATGGAAAATGCGTCATGGTTTTCCTGCCATCATAAGTTCAGAAATACTACAAACTCAATGAGTCTAGAGAAAAGTTGAGCACTAATTTCATGTTGAGTTTCTATGCCTCTCATGACACTAGAAAAATCATGGCATCCTGGTGGAGGGAAGACAATAAATTAATGAACTGAACTTCTGGTTGGTACCCGACGGTCAATCTCAGGGAACCATATGCCTATCTCAAGGACCTTCTCTGAATATGGCATGGGGAGAAAGATTGCTCCTAGTTTTCGAAAGCTTGGATACCTCTAGATTTTACAGTCTCCATTTCAGGAACCAGTTTCAATTAGGATGCTATCATCTCTAAACAATTGAGCACCTACATAAAACAGGCCTAGGCACCGAAGGAGGGAGATACCCTCGCCTTCTACATGGCTTCGTATATACTGGACATCATATGCACCAGGAACGTTTTTTTCTGGGATGAACTTGAATTGGCACCCTTCGAAGATTGCAGTCCATGTATACTACAACATCTTGTGGGAAAATAGGTATAAGAAATCCTATGTTGTTATATGTGATCAGTTTATTGTGCCCATTTACTTCTTGCTCTTTAAGAAAGAATGCCCTGGATTATTAGGCAAAGCAAAGAAGGTCATAGTTAAAATTGGTCATTGATATTTGGATGAACGAGAAACCTACATCAGGATTTTCGGTGCCACAGGGGCACCACATTTATTGCCCGTTTATTTTCCTGACTGGCTAGTGTTAGGAGAAATATTCTACCAAACCATCATACAAGGATACAATGCAACTTTAGTAAAAGACAAGAAGTGGGATTTCATACCATATGGGCTTCATATCGGCTTCTACATGGTCAAAGACACTGCGCATGCTAAACAACTTGGGCTAGGTCAATTGGAATTTCAGTTCCAAATTGGTCGATTTTGCAAACATGATCCTTAGGGATTGGTCATACAAAACGCGTCATAGGTATCATCTTGTTGGCCTTATGCCCACGATCAGTTTGAGGATGAAATTTTCACTGAGAACACTCAAGACTAGGATATGTTGACAGCTAGGAAGGTTGACCCTAGAGCAACCAAGTTTAGAGCTATGATCTTTGAAGAGCAGGCCACGTTTTTGGAGCAAGAAGTTCAAGGAGTTGGTCGATGCCCTGAAGAAACAGTACCATATGAATTTGAGGAAGAAAAAAATGATCCCCAAGAAGACATTGAGATCACAGAGGCTCATCAGGGATCCCTGGTACAAATCAAAGATTTCCCTGAAGATCAAATGGATCAAGAGAGTGGTGCACTTTTATACCAGCAAGCTAAGATATTAATGAAATGGATGCAAGATAACCCGCATCTTTACATAAGTCTCGAGATTTCAACTACCATCCAAAGAATCCCGATAGAACCAAGTGATCCTAGTATCACAGTCATCGATGGCACCAATGGGTCAGGCAATCCATAATATATGATATCACCAATTGATCCCTTGGGAGAAGGAACAACTCAACTAGAGAGAGGTCGGGTGTCGATAGAAACACAAGCACCCAACCCCTTGAGCACGCTTATACACATATAAAGCAACGACAAGAGCACAGATCCCTCTTGTGGTACCCCGGTGTGCTTCCAAGAAGAAGAAGATCCTAAAAAGACCCCTTCCCCAAGTCTCGAAAAGGTCTCTTATGCTGGGCTCGGGGTTCAAAACCAGGGAGCCCCACATAAGGAAGTTGAAGCTGAAGGTAATCTCAATACAGGAAAGTTCAATGAACCAGAAATAGATGTCTTCCCAAATGACGAGCCTTCATAGAAGTAAATCGACAGTTCCATGATCGATGAGCAAGTGAGTGACAAGTTTATGCCTGACAGATCTATCCTTCCCAATACCCATATCCTCGGTGAGCAACGAGTATAAGTTAGATCTACAAGGTAGAACGAAGTTTGAGAGCCCACTCTCAAACAAATAAACACTGCGGGAATCTTGGGAAATAATCTCACATGGGGCGATTAGCAGATACCAGACCTGGTAGATGAGGTCGCAAACATCTATGCGATCCCCTACGATCAAAAGAGAAAGGCTATCATACAGAGTATTGGAAACAAGAGAAGAATCACCCTGGATTAGTCCATCATAGTCATCATTGAGGAGAAGTTAATCGATATATTAGATTCTCGTACATCTGAGATTATTAGTGTGGGAAAAACCCTCTCAGAGACCTCCCAGGACAGAGCCAGGAGAGAAGAAAAGGAACTTGTTGCCACCCAAAAGGAGCTCGAACACTTGTGCAATCTTGTTGATTACTATAAGGGTTTTACACAGGCAGCTGTGTATTTAAAAAATGAGTTAGGTAAAGTTTACGTTGAGTTCAAGAAGGAAAGACGCCTGTTAATCTTGAATATAGTCGAATTCCAGGAAGACACTCTCATGGCACTCATGACATGTAAGGAAATGGAGCGATGGTATGAGAAGGTGCAGAAGGTGGTGGAGAGGCTTGAGTTTATTGAGGAAATACAAAAAGGCTGAGAAAAAGAAGACCACAACATTCGACTAGTAAGTAAAAGTAGTCTCAATCACATGAAACGATCAACTGAATACTGGGCCAAAATGTCCCGAATCCCATACAAAGAAATCCAAGAACAATGGGCCAGGTGTCAGAAGCACTGGGATAAAATCAATAAAATAATGAAAGACATCGGACTCCTTGAGTATGGTACCCCCGATATGTTTATCAACCTAAACAAAATAATCAAGTTGTGCACCAAACAAGATGTGTTATGGGATGAAGAATGCACAAGGGTCACCAATGCAAATCCATGGAAAGTACAACAGTTCGCAGGACATCCAATTAAAGCCAGAACCATGCTTCAGAAATTGAACTTCAGCCTCAAAAAGTATCCAACGCACACAACAGACATCAGGGGAATATATGCGGCTCCAATGGAACAACACATATTTCCATGGGCCAACACCTATGAAGAACTCTTTATCAGATGGTCTGATTATGAAAGACCCCACCCTTTTCAAGAAACAACTCCAGTGGACTATTGAAAGACTGTTAGATGATAACACCATGTGGCAATTTTTTATTAGCTCAAATTATATTTTATCATTAATTACTGTTAAGACTTTATATTATAAATAGGGACATCGACCGATGGCTAGAGGTCAATGGTTGTTGTAAGAATGCTTTTTCTTTTGGTTGTTGATAATTATTTTGAGACTGCTATGAATTAAGAATCCCTTTTGGACCAAAGATGAGCTATTTTTCATCAGATGTATGTGATTGGAGTTGGAGAAGAATTACTTCCTTTCCTGTTCCATGAATGTTGCAGTGAATGAGTAAGAGAAATTAATTCTATTTTCAAGTTATCTAGTGCAATGTTTTCATGTGCTTTGCTTTAAATGATGAAAGTAAATCATTTTTATTCTATGTGATGAATGTCTTGGTAGATGAATTATTTTTATTACCGTGATCTTGATTACATATGTGTTTCTTTTTCTTTATGCTAAGTAGTTTACCTCAGCTATGTGATGAGCTTCTTGGTAGATGAGTTATTTTGCTTGCCATGATCTTGAATATACGTTTTCTTTCTGTTAAGTAGTTTTCTCAAATAGTAGTTAGATGCTCATTCAGTTAGAGTATTAGTACTAAGCCCTCTAGCATAATATCATTGTCCACATGCTCGAGCAGCGGGTTAAACCAAACTCGACCCCTTCCCCAATATTTAAAATGTTTGTCCTGTCTTTTTCAAGTTGGTTTATACTAGCTTGCATATCTCGTACAAGCCCCCCATCTAAGAGAGAATACAGGGAAGAACTATCCCAAGTGAAGGAAGAGCCTTCACCCGAAAACACAAAATCTCATCGATAATTTGGCTAGATCGTAAGATCTAGAGAACCATTCCACTCCAAATGCTGCAGATTATAATTAGGCCTCGATGGAGTGTTTTATTTCTGCTGTTGAGTAATGGGTTTAGGCCCCATCAATAGAATTGGCGCTAGAAGGAGGGCCTGAGAATGAATGGCTAGATATGCAAGTTTCCTGACATTTCGAACAGTCTATAGATTCCTAACGGCCCACATGCATGGCTAGTCATACAATAGACAACCCACCTTTACCAAGTACTCCCCAAATAGATAAATCACCCCACTTCGAGGAAGGATATATTCACCCTGAAATACCTTACGCCCTCCCCCATGAGAAAGTGAATCAGTTTAGGAAGATTACCAAGGCCTACGCCTGAAAAATCAGCGCATTTCCCTTCACCCCCATCCTCCCTCGAATAAAACAACAAAGAAAACTAGTAGTCAGCACTCCCAATGAAGTTTTAGTACATTCCGTCAAAGACTTAATAAATTTTTCGATTACCGAAATCCAAGAACCTCTTGAACTCATACTCGATATGCCAGCAGATGAAATATCCGAACCTAACAACCTTTTGGAAGAGGAAGAGCCTCACTCTGACTTCGAAGATATGGAAGGGAACAACGGTCATGAGGAGGAGTGAGAAGTTCCAAATCAAGACAACCAACCTTGGTTGATCGGGATGTCGTGGTCATCTCTTGACAAGTACACAATATCCCTCGACACAATATCCAAGTATGATCCTGAAACCTCGGGATTGCCCAAAGATCATATCAAGAAATTCATACTCACGATTAGTCTTATGAACGTTCAACATGAAGACATAGTATGCAGACTTTTCCCCTACACATTTGAGAACTCGACTTCCACATGGTATTTTAATTTGCTGGTAGGATCCATAACCAACTGGACTAAGTTCCAAAAGGATTTCCTAGACAAATTCGCCGAAGAAACTACCACAGGAGCCCTTATGGCCGAATTATTCGCAACCACCATGACCCCAAAAGAAACGGTCAAAGATTTCAATCGAATATTCACAACTATCCTAATCAAATTTCAGCCCGCATCACAACCTACTCAAGAGTTGAAAATTGAGGTCTACGCCAATGCGCTTCCGACCCCTATTTCAATGTTCGTTAAGAGAGCCACTAAGAAAACCCTCATAGAGAATTTCAAAGAGGCCAAGATGATAGAGTTCCATATGAAAGGATGTAAAGAAGGCCATGCCTCTCTAGCGAGAAAAGAAATCCACCCACCTCCTAGGAGAGGACTCCTCTTGACTAGACCGTCGAGGAAGCCAGCTGGAACAACTCCCAATAAAGGTAATGGGGATATAGAAGACCTACAATGCATAGTCAAGAAACTATCAAATGATATTATAGATATAAAAATAAATGCAGGTGAGGGAAACCCAAGACAAAGACCCTATAATCCTTTATTTAAAATAAACCAACCGTTCAAAGAAATTGAACCTCCCCCAACCTACCTAAACATTGATCTAGGGAATGCCCCGTTTGATTATTTCTATACTTACCACCAAGAGAACCACTCAGAAAGGGAATTCCCTCAATGGGTCCATGCCATGAATTTAATGGCCAATCATTTTCTAGACGAAGTTTCTCTGACGGAACCATCCAGGAGTTTAGCATTTAATATTGTCGATTAGGAAGAGGTTGACCCACCACAAGACACAGCCATGATGATATGGGATCCCAACGTGATCACCTCTTCAGATGATCTATTTAAATCTCAGGGACCACCCACAGAGATATCGATGATACAGACATGTAGTAAGGGTCAACCAAGCCCAAAAGATACCGATGCCACCCATGCCTCACAAAGTAAATTAACTCCCTATCACCTAAGAATACCTTTCTCTCTCGGTAACAAACCTATAAGTATCCATACTCATGATTCTACTAAATTAGATTACAATGTAGTAGAAGATTTGAAGAAGATGAAAGCTAATGTATCGGTTATGGACATGTGTAGAATCCCGCAATAGAAAGACCTTCTGTTGCAAGCTCTAGGTTTGTTAAAAAACCCAACCACCAACCATGGTTAGGAGAAGAATCTTCCCCCTACAGATTTGGCAAGAAAACCAATGATAAACACCTACTCAGAAGGCAGAAAGGAGATGCCTTCTGTACCACCTTTCCTTTTAACGTTTGAAGTCTTCAACAGGAATCTCCACAATTGTCTGGTAGACTTTGGGACATCTTCTAATGTCATGCCCTTGGCCGTTTGCAAAAAATTAGGTGTTGTCCCTCTAAAAAGTGATAAGCATGTCATACAACTAGACATGACCCAGGTCAAGGTCATGGGGGAACTCAAAGAGTTGATGATCAGGATATCCAATCATCCTAATTTTGTGCAGGTGATTGACATCATTGTGGTGGATATTCCTAAGGAATATGGGCTATTATTGAGTTGAGATTGGTCCAAAAAACTAAACGGATACTTTAGCACAGACTGGGCACACCTTTGGCTACCTCTGAAGGGATACAAAAACATGATCATAATCGATAGGGAAAGATACCTAAAACATATGGTCACTGACCTAGAAACCCTGAACGAACTAGCCTCTACCGATTTTCCCATACTAGGGAACTATTCTTGTGAGTCTCATGTTGGTTGTGGAGCCTAATTATCTTCCTGATTCAGAGGTCCTTTCTTTCAGTCGTGTTTATACCCCATGAAGTATTTACACCCCAGAAGTATGTACACTCTTCCACACGGGGGTGTGTAGAGGGGGGGTACCCCCTCTGCGGGGTCCGAGGGGACTATCCCCCTGGCTAGGGGGTCTGGGGGCAACCAGGCCCCCAGCGAGGGTTCAGGGGCAGCGTCCCCCAAAGAAAACTTGCCTTGTAAAAGTATATGGTAATTTCATTGTAAATCTAGACCGTTCATTATAAGGTCACAGATCTAACGGTAGAGATTATGTTAGGGTTTTTTTCCCTAGAAGGAAACCCTCTTTTATGAGGGAAATGTATTGTGGCTATGGATGATGGTGAATATTGTATTCTGAGAGAGGAGACTGTGAGAGAAAGAAGAGGAAGTTACAGCGGGTTTTGCTGTAGGTTGTATCCCTTCATTTTCTAGATAATAATAAAGGAAGGACCTGGAAATTTCTCTGGTGGACGTAGCCCACACTAGGTGAACCACGTAAATCTGTGTCTCTCTTGTATTGTCTGTCTTCTGTGTTTTGTTTTTGCATTTGTTTTATTTTATTGCTCCGCGGTCCTATTTTTCTAACAACTGGTATCAGAGCGTAAGGTAACTTGTAAGAAAAGAGGGTTCCTGGTTCAAGTGGGAGCAATTTCGGAAGATGGAAAGTTTAGGGTCGAGAAATTTAACGGCCAAAACTACTAGTTATGGAAGATGTAGATGGAAGACTATTTATATCAGAAGGATCTATTCCTACCATTGAGTGGAGTAGCAAAGAAGCCAGTGGCCATGAAGGACGAAGAATGGGAGATTCTTGACAGAAAGGCTCTAGGAACGATACAGCTGAGCCTAACAACATCGGTGGCTTTCAATATTTTGAAAGAAAAGACAACGAAGGATTTGATGGATGCGTTGGCCAAATTGTATGAAAAACCCTCAGCGTCGAATAAGGTATTTCTAATGAAGAGATTATTTAATATGAAGATGTCAGAAGGTGGGTC
>ML776589.1:479097-492170 GCA_009831015.1 Picea engelmannii | reverse complement strand
TATGGAGGAATTGGGAAAGAAGCAGGAGAACAACAAGTTGTACTGTGACAGTCAGAGTGCCATTCACCTTGCAAAGAACTCAGCCTTCCATTCAAATACTAATAATATACAGTTGATGTACCACTTCATACGATCTGCCTTGGAAGATGGACAATTGAAGTTGGAAAAGATACACACTAGCCAGAATCCTGCAGACATGTTAACAAACGGAGTAACCAGGTAGAAACTGAGTTCTTGCTCAATTTCAGTTGGTCTTCAAGAATGAAGATGAAGATGAGAAATTTTCCAGGTCCAAGAAGGTTCAGAGTCCAGCATATACAGCAGTGGTCGAGTTGTTGAGATCAGTCTCCAAGTGGGATATTGTTGGTTGTGGATCCTGATTATCTTCCTGATTCAGAGGTCCTTGCTTTCAGCCGTGTTTATACCCCATGAAGTATTTACACCCCAAAAGTATGTACACTCTTCCACGCGGGAGAGTGCAGAGGGGGGGTACCCCCTCTGTGGGGTCCGAGGGGCCTATCCCCCCAGCTGGGGGGTCTGGGGGAAATCGGGCCCCCAGCGGGGGTTTGGGGGCAGCGTCCCCCGAAGAAAAAATTTCCTTGTAAAAGTATATTGTAATTTCATTGTAAATCTGGACTGTTCATTATAAGGTCACAGATCTAACGGTAGAGATTATGTTAGGGTTTTTTTCCCTAGAAGGCAACCCTCTTTTATGAGGGAAATGTATTGCAGCTATGGATGGTGGTGAATATTGTATTCTGAGAGAGGATACTGTGAGAGAAAGAAGAGGAAGTTACAATGGGTTTTGTTGTAGGTTGTATCCCTTCATTTGTTGTATAATAATAAAGGAAGGATGAGCAATTTCTCTGGTGGACGTAGCCCACATTGGGTGAACCACGTAAATCTGTGTCTCTCTTGTATTGTGTGTCTTTTGTGTTTTGTTAATGCATTTGATTTATTTTATTGCTCTGCGATCCTGTTTTTCTAACATATCACTTTAGTAATTTTTCTCCTCTCCTATCCGATGTTTCTCTTACTCAAAACTCTGAAATGACCTTTCAAGAAGAACTCCCGATGCCAATGATAGATTCTCTCTTTTGTCAAAACCTAGTGTTAGGTCTTCCAGAAGAAAAGATCGAAGAGAGGAACACTGATTGGGATAGAAATCATCGCTCATGAATTTGGACCCTTTATTTTGATGGATCCAAGTCACAAGAGGTTTTGGGAGCATGGTGCATCCTCATCGATAAAAAATGTAAATGCCATTTCTTGTCTTGTAGACTATAATTCGAGTGTACCAAAAACATTGTCGAGTATGAAGCCCTGGTACAAGGGTTAAAGAAAGACATAGATCTTAATGTCAAGGAATTAAAGGCGTTTGGAGACTCAGAAATCATCATTAGACAAGTGAGAAACACTATACATTGAAACTCCCCTCATATTAAGAACTACCAGTAGGAGGTACAAAGGTTGATAGAACACTTTGAAGATTTCAATATCACCTCGATCCCCAGAGTGAAGAATATCCTTACTGACTCCTTAGCCACCGCTGCTTCAAGACTCTCGCCTTTATAAGATTATGAAGCCTCCTAATTCACTGTAGAATTACTCTACAAGTGATCGATACCTAATAATATTTCTAATTGGAAAGTCTTTGAGGGGGATGAACAAATCATAAGCTTCTTGATTAATCAAGAAAACTTCAGAGACCTCACTATAGATGATGAAGAGTTCTAAGAAAAACTAACAAAAACTAGTCCTTGGGAGGGTCAACACGCAGATAAACCAAAGGCTCACACAATTCCAAAAGGGATAGTGAATCTAGAGAATTTGTTTGATCTAAAGGAATGATTCAAATGACCTAAAAACACAAAGACTAGTAGCTACTGTCCCCTCCACGAAACTGTAAATATTGGAACCCCATACAACCCAAAGTATGTGAATCTTGGAAAAATGATATCTAAATAGGAGAAGAAAGCCTACCTCAAATTATTCAGACAATACCTGGATGTGTTCACTTGGTCCTATAAAGATTTGAAAACATATGATACCCGCATCATTCAACACACCATCCCGTTGAAACTTGAAATCAAACCTTTTAAACAGAAGCTCTAGAAGTACCACCCATCCTTGGAACCCCTCATGTATCAAGATTTAAGGAAGCTTTTAGATGCGAAGACATTTTCCAAGTTAGACATTCCACCTAGGTAGCGAACCTTGTTCTAGTAAGGAAAAAGTCAAGAGAAATACGATTATGCGTAGACTTTCAAAATCTCAATAGAGCTTCAGAAAAGGACAATTATCCCGTCCCGCTGATGCAGCAACTGCTACAGACTGTGTCGGGCTCAAAAAATTTCTCCCTTCTAGACGGTTTCTCAGGTTACAACCAAGTGTTGGTTTCAGAGGAAGACCGATTAAAAACTACCTTATGGACCAAATGGGGAACCTTCACTTATAAACGCATGCCTTTCGGCTTGATTAACACAGGAGCTACCTTTAAAAGGGAAATGGATGTGGCATTTCGGGGACTTATAAGTAAGTGTGTGGTAGTTTATTTAGATGATGTAACGGTGTAGTCAAATAATAGATAAGAACACACCCAACACTTAACTCAAATTTTTGAAATCTGTCGAAAGTACGATATATCACTCAATCCTAAGAAAACTGTCTTTGATGTTGAAGAAGGTAAGTTTTTAGGTCATATTATATCTCAAGCGGGAATTTGCATAGACCTCAAAAGGATTAAATCCATAGCTTAACTCTCGCTACCCCATAAAAAGAAAGCTATGTAGTCTTTTTTAGGGAAAATTAATTTCATAAGGAAATTCACCCCCGACTTCGTCGAAATCATCAAACCCTTACAAAAAATGATTCACAAAGATTCTGAGTTTAAGTGGGATGATGAATGAAAATATGCTTTCAACAATATCAAAGCTGCCATATCCCAGGCCCCGGTATTGCGAAGTCCCGATTTCAATAGATATTTTAAACTTTATACTTTCTCCTCTGACCAATCGCTAGCTGCATTTTTGACTCAGAAGGACGATGAAAACAATGAAGTCCTAGTGTCATTTATGAGCACCAACCTTCAAGGAGCTGAGCTCAATTACCTCGCCGTAAACAAGCATGCCTACGTGGTCTATAAAGTAGTAAAACATTTTAGGTCATACATCCTCAATAATCACACCGAGGTGATTGTGCCACACCCCGCAGTCCGATCCTTGTTTACCCAACAAGAAATGGGAGAAAGAAGAGGGAACTAGATGCTAGTAGTCGAGGAATTTGATCTAGATATAAAACCAACCAAGTTAGTAAAGGACAAGGTTTGTGCAATCTTTCAGCCAAATCTCAAGATCAAGAAAACCAAGATCCGGGGTGGGATAATGAAATAACAATGTGGTGTGGTGAAGCAGCATACATTTCCCTGGGACCAGACTCTTGGTACAAGGATTTGGCTCATCTATTACATCATGGGACTTGTCCTGAAAACCTCAACCCCAGAGAAAGGAGAGCCCTCAGATTAAAATCCACACAATATCTCCTTATAAATTCGGTACTCTTCCAGATCAACTATGATGGGGTATTACTGAGGTGTCTCAAATGAGAAGACATCGATAAAGTGTTGAAAGAACTCCATGATGGCCCCGTTGGGGGACATTTTGCAGGAAACACCACTGCTCATAAGGTTCTAAGAGCCAGCTATTATTGGCCCACTTTGTTCAAAGACACTCATGCTTATGCTAGGAATTGTAAGACTTGTCAAATAAGTGCTAGCAAGGAGAGAAGGGCATCAATCCCACTTCAGTCTGTAACCATCTTTATACCTTTTAAGAAGTGGGGGTTGGATATCATAGGACAAAATATGCCCAACTCTTCGAAATTGCACAAGTATATTCTTACTGCCACTGACTATTTCACAATGTGGGCAGAAGCTATTCCTCTGACCCATGCAAATGAGAAAATTGTCATCCAATTTATAGAAAAACATCTAATTACAAGGTTTTGCATTCCTTTTATTATGGCCTTTGATAATGCATCCTAATTCTCCTCTACCCTATTGGCAGAGTTTTCCCTGGACAAAGAAATCATAATCAAGTACTCTACAAATTATTACCCACAGGGAAACGGTGTGGCAGAATAAACCAATAAGAATATGGTAAGGATACTAAAGAAGACGGTTGAACATAACCATATAAATTAGCATAACCAACTCCATAATTCCCTATGGGTTGATAGGGTCACACCCAAATAAGCTATAGGGAATTCCCCGTACTTTTTGGTCTACAGACAAGAAGCCATCCTCCCAGCGGGCTTTATTTTCCATCTCTCCAATTGGCCCAAGATTCTAACGAAGAACCATCCTCGGCCATGCAACAAAGAATAAACACCCTGCTTATGCTGGAAGAAGAGAGAGAAAAGGCTAAGTCAAAATTTTTGGCTCATCAACAGATACTGAAAATATAGTTCGATAAGCATAAAGCTAAGGAAAAGAAATTTGAAGTAGGAGATTTAGTCTTGAAGTGGGACAGGGAAAATGAACCCAAAGGAAATCATTCCAAGTTTTAGAAACTATGTCTTGGACCTTACTAGGTGGCAGAGAATATTGGGGTAGGTACTCACCGATTGCAAAATATGAGGGGGGAACTCGATACTCTCCCAGTAAACGGCCAAGCCCTAAAACAATACTTCCAATAATANTGTATGTATGTATGTATGTATGTATGTATGTATGTATGTATGTATGTAACTTCAGGTTAATATGGTTAGAAGGAGCATCGGAGATATCTGATGCATGGAATCGAGATTCTGGGTTCGCCTAGTGAATCACCATTTGTTGAGTGCTCAACACACACTAAAAGTTCTGTGACCATTTCCTTTTGGGTACCATCTTGTTTTCCACCTTTGATTTTTCTCGCCTTGGTATAAGAATGATAATCCGATTATCTTGTATGTTTCATGTCTTAATTTTCTCTTGAACATACAACAAAGAACCATCTTAAGAAACACAACGACTACTCAAGGAATCAACGACCCATAATTTTCCTGACTCCCTAGAGAAGTTCAACATCGACAAAATCTTAAGGTGGCGAAAATCACTTTGAGAAGTAAAAGTAGTTGAGTACAGACCTTCGATGACATTGGATGATAGTAGTGTTTCTTTCTTACGAACAACCTCTAAAAATATTTTGTCGAAGGCTGATTCTTTCGGTTTCGACAGAAAAGTGTATTCATGAGCACCACACAAAAGAGGAGTTCCACCATCGACCGTTGATGCCTGAAACTTTCCCTTAATCACCAATCCAATTGTCATCGGTATCATGAGTTTTATCAAGAATATAGCAGTATGGATAAACCATCTAAATAGTAGTCGATCCCCGATCTTTATGAAGGTAAGACGTGATGTGACGTTTAACCCCTAGTTGTGTCAAGTACTCTGCATTAAAAGATTTAGTTAATTCATAGATCATGCATTATTTACTAGCTCATGCACGAATCAAAAGGGAACCATTAAACTCCTCGACACAATGCATCTCCGTCCGCACCTCCACCGTCAACTAGTTAAGTTTCAGCGGAAGAAATCTGATAGCAGTTTATTTTGAAATTTTCATTGATCACCCATATTAACTAATTGATATGACTGATAGTATATCCCACTTATATTCTTTCAATTATTTTTATGTGATCCCACTCTATGTGGAAAGGAATTTAGAACAAATAGGAGAATGAAGCCACTAGTCTAGAAGAAGCATCTGAAGTCCAGTGAGTATTAAACAACTATCTTAGCAAGCATTATAGGTATGGGTTTGCTTGTGGTTTTATGCTTCATTTGTATATGTTTTCACCCAACGTTGCTCCGTATACATGTTCTAAGGGTGTCTTTGATTGCAGTGACAATTCCTCTAAAGAATCCATCCACCGGGAAATCACCACGGGCACCAAAGTTGCAAGAATAAAAAATAGGAGAAGGCTCCTCCCTAGTAGTTGCAAGACAATTAGAGTTCTCTCCTAAGCTGATGTCCATCATCAAGGCGATCAGCAAGGAGACCCTTGTCTATCCCCTAGCTTTCGAAGACACAGAGGCAATCATTGGAGCAAAGACAACATTTCCTCGCTGGGAAGAAGTTTTCAAGAAGATTAAGAAAGAAGAACCCGTCGAATATACTCCACACAACAACCCTGAGACAAGGAAGCTCTATGATGAGGTCCTCCCAAATATTCGCAAAGCTTATATGCACATGGTGGCAAGCCAGTCTCCAATTTTCCCTTGCATCGAGATCTTAAAGTGGCTCATCGATAACACCAATTCACATAAATGTTTGATTAATGATGACAATGGCGAATGCGTTCGGGTTTTCCTGCCATTAGATGTTCAGAAATACTACAAAATCAATGATTCTGGAGAAAGGTTGAGCACTAATTTTGTGACGAGTTTCTATGCCTCTCATGACACTAGAAAAATCATGGCATCCTGGTGGAGGGAAGACAAGAAATTCATGAACCGAACTTCTGACTGGTACCCGATGGTCAATCTCAGGGAACCATATGCCTATCTCATGGCCCTTCTTTACAGATTGCATGGGGAGAAAGACTGCTCCTGATTTTTGGAAGATTGGATGCCTCTATCTTTTAAAGAAACCATTTTAGGCACACATCTCAATTGGGATGCTATCATATCTAAACAGTTGAGCACCTGCATAAAATTGGCCCAGGTGCCAAAGGAGGGAGATACCCCCGCCTTATACATGGCTTCGTATCTAATGGATGTCATCTGCACCAGGAATTATTTTTCAGGGATGAACTTGAATTGGCACCCTTTGGAGCTCGCAGTCCATGTATACTACAACATCTTGTGGGAAAATAGGTACAAGAAATCCTATGTTGTTATCTGTGATCAGTTTATTGCACCCATTTACTTCTTGCTCTATAAGAAAGAATTCCCTATATTATCAAGCGAAACAAAGAAGGTCATAGTTAAAATTGGTCACTGGTATTTGGATGAATGAGAAACCTACATCAGGATTTTTGGTGCCATAGGGGCACCACATTTATTTCGCGTTTATGTTCCCAACCAGCTAGTGTTAGGATAAATCTGCTATCAAATCAACATACAAGGATACAATGCAACTTTAGTAAAAGACAAGAAGCGTGATTTCATACCATATGGGTTTCATATCATCTTCTGCATGGTCAAAGACACCACGCATGCTAAACAACTTGGGCTAGGTCAATTAGAATTTTGGTTCCAAACTGGCTGATTTCGCAAACACGAGCCCAGGGGATCGGTCATACAACATGCGTCACAGGTATCATCCTGTTGGTCTTATTCCCATGATTGGTTAGAGGATGAACTTTTCACCGAGAATTCTCAAGACTGGGATATGGTGACAACCAGGAAGGTTGATCCTAGAGGAACCAGGTTTGGAGCTATGAGCTTTGAAGAGAAGGCCACATTTTTGGAGCAAACAGTTCAAGGAGTTGGCCAACGCCCTGAAGTAGCAATAGTATATGAATTTGAGGAACAAACAAATGATCCCCAAGAATACATTGAGAACACAGAAGTTCATGAGGGATCCCCGGTACAAATCAAATATTTCCATGAAGATTAAACGACTCAAGAGAGTGGTGCACTTTTATACCAGCAAGCTTAGCTATTAATGAAACGGATGCAGGATAACCCACATCTTTCCATAAGTCCTAGGATTTCAACTATCGTCTGAATCATCCTGACAGAACCAAGTGATCCTGGTCTCACAGTCGCTAATGGCACCAATGGGTCGGGCAATCCCAAATCTATGATATCGCCAATTGATCCCTCGGGAGAAGGAACAACTCAACCAGAGATGAGTCAGGTGTTGATAGAAACACAAGAGCCCAACCTCTTGAGCACGCTTGTACACATATATCACGATAACGAGAGCACAAATCCCTCTCGTGGTACCCCAGTGCACCTCCAAGAAGAAGAAGGTCCTGAAAAAAAACCTTCCCCAAGTCCCGAAAAGGTCTCTTCTGTTGGACCTGGTGTTACACATCAAAATTACTCAATTGGATAAGTGTCGCATATTCCTCTCAATTGTCGTAAGTGTCGTAACTTCCTTACAACTTTTGCAAGTGTCGGAAGTTGGTTACAAGTGTCTCAAATGTTGTTGAATCATGTTGCCATAATGACGACACTAAGGAGGCACTTAAAACATCTTATGTACCTGATTTGGAGAAGAAGAACTGGTTTACTGGAGTAAAATAACTCTTAACACCTAAAAAGGGCTTTCAATCAAGAATTTTGAGGGTGAACGCTCCCCTGAAATAACCTTAGGAGCATCAGTGCTCCCTTATAAGGCCTCAGGGAGCGTTATAATGCTTCCTCACCCCTCTGAAGGAGCCCTGCCCACTTTTGAAGTGCTGGCACTCCCCTTAATCTTCTATGGGATCATTCTAGCGCTCTGATGCCCCTTTTGAAGGAGCGCTCCCTAATCTGGGTCAATTGTTAGCCCGGTGAGGAGAATAAGGAAAGGATATTTCGAGATTAGGAGGTAGTTGTAGTTGAATTCTTGGTTTCATCAAGAGATCCCTTATCTAAGGAGGAGGTTCCCAACTTGTTCTAAACATAACTCAAGAGGTTAAGCTCCTCTCAACCTATATAAGCAAGCTCTATGATGGTGGAAAGGGAGGAAGAATTGCTAGCATGAAACCTATGATCTCATAGGAGACACACAGTCAGCCAAAGGAGAAGTGATCAGTGAAGTTTTTGTCAACCAGGTTGTGGATCTTTCGAGCAAGGGTTAGACGAAGGGGACTTGACGAAGCTGTTGCATTCGCATCTACGATTGTAAGTACCGCTGTCGTTATTCTCATTAATATGACACGCTTGGCCTGTTTCTTTCTAGTTTGTGTCTGATGTTACATGAACTTATCATTAATTGATAGATCTGTTTTCAAGCTAATATCAATAGAGTAGGAAGTGCTCGTATCTTGTTTGTCTGCAGAACTCAGTGAGGACAAAGGATTGGAGCACAACTCGGAGCATGCAGGGACAAATGTCAATAAAGACGTACTTCTGTTATCCTTCCTTCTCATGGATTAGTTTAGATAGATTTGAAAGGAATTCAGTGTCCACGTTAAGCATTTTTCTATCTAGGGTTAAGGTCAAGCTCTTAGAGGCGATCTACCTGTCCGCAAGGATATTTTCCTACAACAGAAATTGGCGACTCCACTGGGAAGATAGCCTCGAATCGAAACCTCTTGTTTCGATTTCTCCTCATTGACCTAGTTCTACCCCTTGATTGTTTCAGACCTGGTTCACTCCTCTTTTGATTGGTTTCATGAGCTGATTGTCTCCCTACCCCATCACACTCAGCATAATTGTTGAAATTGGGTTGCAATTTTTTTATTTTTTCTGACAATTTTTGGAGTTTCAGACCCTAGTGCCCCTGTCCCAGTGTTAACAGAGCAGCAACATTCCTAATAGGTTTGCACAGAGTGCTATAATTCTCCTTTCCCTTGGAAACAGAGCGTCAGCCCTCTTTGGCTCAAAAATCTTCCAGAATTGCATTTTTTTGGATTTTGCCTCTGTGTTTCCTCTGCTAAGTAACCTTGGGAGTCAGTGTTTCTTCCTTTTCAACCTTGACATCTGTCTTTTGATTGAAGAGTAAGAACCTTACTGTTTGGATCTTGTAGCCTCCTTCACTATTTTCATTCAGGTCTTTTCTGTTGAGCGAAGTTTAAAACCCATGCATTGTTCTTCTCTCCTCATCAGCTGAGTACAAACCTTGGTGAAGGTCATCAAAGGCCTACAGACCTCTTTATCTTGATTTGAGTCAAGGTCATTGTTCTTCAACCTTTTCTTTTGGGTGTGAATTTTGTTTTATCTTTGATTGTTTCTTTTCTTTCGCTTTTTGTTTTGATTGCAACGAGAGGGTGCATTGTTTGTAAAACTTTAGCTTGTGCTAGTTTGATTTTCATTCATACAAAGACAATTAGCAAGACAAGCATTGTGTTGAATTAATCTTTAACTCATATAAGAACAATGAAAAAGCATCTCCATGATTGATTGTGCATATTAGAAGGCATTTAAAAAATTTTCATTACATCAGGATTTGATTGAGAAAAAGAATCATTTGGGGACACTCCGTATTTGTGCTTGTTAGTGAAAAGAACTCTCTCTCTCCCTTAGATAGAAGTTCATCGAAAGGAAATGACTGCTTATCATATTCAATGCATTCTTTGGGTCTGATTCATAATTCCATTTGTTTCACTTCCATACACCCCTTTTGCATAAAGAACAACCATAAAAATCAACGCTAATTAAAAATTATCTAGAATTTTTTCTTTGCTAGGATCCTCCACCAATAGTAGAATAGGTGTAGTACTTTGGATTAGGCTGTGAGCATAACTCTCCAAAGTTTCCAAAACAAATAGTAGCATCCTGAGTTAGGGAGAGTCAAATCTAGTTATCGTATAAGTCTCCCTGGGATCCCCCTCTCACACAGGGGTTACGCATGAGGTCACATTCGGGTAAGCTACGGGGACTAACCCTCCGTGGTTTAACTGATTGTGGTGGTCAGATCATATTATGGGGGTCACTTTGAGGTAAATCCACAATTACTGCGTGGAAGCCTTCTAGTTGATTTCGAGCTTGATACCCTGGCTATACGTTCCGATCGGACTGTTGACTATTCCCGCCCAGTGGCTAACTGCGAATTGGTAACCTTAGTAGCCATAATCTTTAGGGTCTTACACAAGGTGATGGTGACGGGAAGTCTCACTGTACCTAGAGCAGACATTGGTCAAACTCACTCGGGCTCCTTGGAGGGTAAATCCACAATTACTACGTGGAAGCTTGCACCAAGGCATAAGTCTGTTAAGCAGGTCGCCATTGTAACTGTTCCACCCTACCCCCACCCCTTCTGGACTTGATCACGCGACATTGGATTTCATCACCAACTAGTATGGTCATCAAAAGAAGGTCATGTTTGCTTGGTTGTGATTCTTAGATTTTTTAGCGTGTGTTGTTTCTTTTTGCTAGTTGGCCATAGATTTCTTTCGCTGACCCTTTTCCACCAACATCGACCCTCCACGCCATTCGCGGAGGCTACAGGGACTTCCTCTAGAAAATATGGAAGGAAACACCCCTTTACCCCCTCATTCTACGGAGGAATCTCCTCAACAGAGCGAGGTTCAAAACACTACAACTCCCCAGGAAGAAGTTCCCATCCCTTTGGAGAATTTTTGAATTGTCTCAGAATCTCTGGAAGCATACCGCATTCCGGAGGGATACGAACAACAGATCCTCCACTTAAATTCTGTCGGAGAATTTGTTGTCAATCAGGATATTCTGGCTGGGTCTCCTCAGAACCCTTTAGCCAATGACCCTTTTTGGACTGCAGACATTGTTCGGAGTCCACCATGCTTGGTGCGAGATCTTTATGGAACAAGAGAAGGTGCCGACGCATCTTTTTCCTACACTGTACCCCCAAATCACTTCACCGGTACTACCACTTTCACAACCACACCAACCGTTGGTCCGAACATACCGTCTGTTGGCCCAAGGCCTACTATTCCCCTCTAGATGGCCCATTCAACAATGGCCCCACACATTTCGACTACCTTGCCGGTAATGCGGTAGTTAATCAAGCCCCGATTAGCACACCTATGACACCAAGACCTACACTCCCTTTTTGATTTAGCGCACTGAACGCGTCCACTACCACCACTGCCCAAACCACTACTCAAATTGTACCGGGAAGTTCCATACCTATCCAACAACCCGGAGGGACTAGCCTTGGTGGTCCTAACCTTATCAGCAACACCGGTCAGTCATTGGCATCTAGCTTTCATATCCCGGGAACTCTACCTCAAACTGGGGGGCATCCTCCCTCCAGAGGACAAGTTCCATTCGCAGGGAACCCTAATGCTGGGGGGCATCCTCCCACCGGAGGACAAATTCCATTCGGGGGGCACCCTCATGCTGGGGGGCAACCTCAAGTAGGAGTCCACCATCAACCGCAAGGACAAAATGTATCCATCGTACCCAATCCGTGGAGCATCCCTTTTCAAAGAAATCTGCATGCCTCCATGGGACAAAATGTTCAGACTTCACAACAACCCCCTTATGGACAAATGCCAAACCCGCCCTATAACCCTCAAAACCCATCTAGTTATCCTCTGCTCACACATGCTTCTCAAAACACCTCAAATCCTACATACCTTGGTCAAAACCAACCGCATATGAGAGGGCCCACTAGTTATAATTATCCACATAACCCGGTAATGGGCCCCACTGGTGTACCCCTGCCACACCAACATTACCCACAGGTTAATCGAAAACTACCTTTTCTAGCTACCCTAGATCTTCCAGACTTGTCTCGGTTAACGAATGATCTCATCTATCATTCTCCGGTTTGGCCAACTATTCCAGCAAAACTTCCTTCTGATATCCCAAAATTCGATGAAAAATCTGGAGAAGACCCAAACAACCATGTGATGACTTTCCATTTGTGATGTTCATCCAACTCCCTCATGGATGACTCTATTTGTTTATGTCTTTTCCAATGAACACATACGGGTTCTGCAACAAAATGGTATATTGAATTACCATGCACATCTTTCCATGATTTCAACTCCCTCACCATGTCCTTCCTCACACATTTCCAACTGCCCATTTGATACAAGACGAGTACTGAACTATTAACCTCCCTTCGTCAGACAACTTCCATACACATCTCCGATCATATCCATGAATGGAGACGACGACGAAGGCTAATCAAAGCGGTAATCCCAGACCAATTATTAGTGGAATGGTTCACGGAATCATTATTACCCCAGATCGCTCGTGATGTTGCCATGGGCGGTGTGGGCACCTAGGAAGAAGCCATCGCCCGAGCTTAGTACTTAGACTTAGTCTATTCACAATATGGTACTCTGTATGAGTTGATACCGAACGCTGGCCATGCCACTAATGATCCATCCAAACCATTGACTGCTTCGCATGTGGATGGAGTTATTGGCTCCGTCAAAACCCAATCTACCACCCAGTCCACTGGAATGACTCAGCGGCCCACTTTGACAGCTGCTCCCAG